>CAVLGL010000115.1:10020274-10155274 GCA_963668995.1 Parnassius mnemosyne
GTCAATATGTTGCGAAACATAATTGCAACATCTGCGAATTCACCGCCGTCGCAGAATGTTAACACGACACGCGGTAACCGTAATAGTAGTCATATTTCACCGATGATTGCGACTCCGTCATGCGATACCGCCTGTCAGCGGGTTGATGACCGTGAAACTAGGGCGACCTCGGTCGTCATTGCATCACCACCTCATCCCTTGACTGAACCCATTAGTACTCCTCCGCCGAAGCCAACCTCAAAACAAGGGAAGACGTTTGCGGATGTTGCCCGAAAATCTTTACCACCGGCACCCTCTTGTGGTCCAAAGCGAAAGAACGTGGAAATAAAATCAGTTCCAGTGGCGATCCAAGACAAAATTGATAAGGACGAGTTTACTCTTGTTGAGAAGAGACGTCGGTCGAGACCCGTCTGTAACCAGCGTGGGACGGCCAAAATAAACGCGAGTACAACTCTGCGTGCTGTGGAGCCAACTATACAGCTCTACATCTCCCGTTTGGACAAAAGTACGTCAGGAGAAGACGTCGTGCGTTTCGTGGAAGAACGAAGCCGATGCCGCATTGAGAATCCGATCTCTTTACATTTGCAGCGTCAGGAGTCTAATAGGTCAACGAATTTCAAATCCTACGTACTCCAGGTTCCTGCAAAACACAAAGAGACATTCCTCGCTCCCGATTTCTGGCCCTCTAGGGTGGTGTTTCGCCGATACAGGGACGCGCCAAAAAAAAAAGTTCCCTAAATAATGTTATGTCTATATTTTATATATATTTTTAGGTTAAGGTATATGTTGCTATGGGCCAATGTTCTTAATTTTTAAGTCCTTGATGCCTGAAATAAAGTTATTGTATTGTATTGTATAATGCGGCAGCCAACAGTGTTATAGGTGCATACGCCTGATACTGCTTCTCAGCCTTGATCTTAACGATAGATGCCGATATCTGACTGTTTTTTACAGTATGATGAAAAATAAGAAGGTAGAATACAATCATCTCAAGCGTGGCATATATAAATTATCGAGGAAGCTCATGTTAGGAAAGAACCTAAGCACTACTTAACCATTACATTTTTATACGTGGTAGAGCCATGCTGCAGCTATATTAGTAGTATAGTTGTAGCACGAATGGCTCGGCTCGACCGGGGAAGGACCACACTCTCACAGAATACCAGTGTAAAATAGCAGCTTAACACTGCTGTGTTTCGTATGGTGAGTGTAGAGAACCGGAGACCCTTTTTACTGGAAAAGAGACATTCCATCTTAGTCCTCACGGGTGACAACGCATCTGCATTTTGATTCGCAAACGTGGATAAATGTAGATGTCTATGGGCCATAGCAACCACTTACCATCAGATGGACTATGTGCTCGTTTGTCACCCAATCCTATAAAAAAAATTACCAAGTTATAGTGTTAATAAAGTAATATCTAAAAATATGAGTTAAATGTGTATCAATTTTAAAAGGGTTAAGATATGGATATTGGATTTAAATTTACTGCCCCTATTCTGTTCACTCCACGAGTATGGAACGCCATTACCCAACGCCTTCCCGACGCATTAATGTCCATTCCTAGTTATTACGCCCGAGAGCACTCGGTCCTCTTTCAATAGCTGGGTCAAAGCAAAACTGCCGCTTTATTCATAGAATTTTAACCTTTCAATTTCCAAGCATAAAATGAAATTAATGTATAAAAATATTTCTGAAGTATCCTATTGTACTCCTGTAATTACGAGTATTTTACATTTGATTTGTAAAGATTGAATTTTTTGTAATTTTTTGATAAAAATTGATTGAAGCAAAATTATGCTTTAGTAATAATATTTTATACAATATTAAGTAAAGAAAACTTCGTCCGATTTAAAATGGGTGCAGGGGTAAAGTGTAATGACTAAGGACATAATTAAAAATATTAAACAGTATTATTAAGGAATATAAAATTTAATTGTTATTGAAATACATATTTTTACTACAATCTGGTGAAAAATTTAGCAAATCAAAAATCTGACAATAAATTTGTCGGTGTCGATCAAAGAAATTTGTAATATCTTTGATGGTATGGTGGCATAATAACCGTGCGTTTACACTGGTAAAATGTTCACATAAAAACATGTTTAAAATTCAGTTTTTGATACTGTATTGTATTGCGTTTGCATTGTCAAACAATATGTTGAAGTGAACATGTTTGACATATTTCATAGAAATAAACATGTTTTACAACATGTTTTGCAAACCAAAAGATTTGGACACAAATCATTTAATATGTGGACATATGAAAACGGGTTGAAAGATTTGTTTGCGTATACAATCACTAGTATGAGTAATGTAAATACTAAACGTGATTAAAGTTATGATTTTAAAAATAATCTATTTGCTACTACGGCGTTAACAAGAAGTTCTACGAATTATAAAGAAAAATAAAACAAAATTGAAACCGCCTGTAACTGTGCTTAGTATTGTTTTACAATACTAAGGTTTACATTATTTTATTTTATTGAATTATCTGTGCCCGGTAGGCGTTGAAATACCATTTTTGGCAGAAGCAATGAAGGGCGTGCGAGAAACAATAGTTCTTGGATGCATAGAAAATAAATAAAATAATATTAAATTTTTATCAGAAACCTTCGCAAGCGCACACACAACAAATCACTAACTGACATCATAATTGATTATATGATTTAGGAACACAAAGGGGACAAAGAAACATTCATATTTATATATTATACAAATAGTGCCAGATACATATATACTTATTTGAAACACAGTTTCGTGGAGTGCAAACGCAAATATGTTTTGCTGGTAAACATGTTGATGGACTTATTTTATACGACAAGTTTCTTACTTCATATTATGTCTTTGAAATATATTTAAGTTTTCTTACAATGTTCTCCTTCACTGTCAAGCGTGTAAATCGACAATTAAAATTGTAATTAACAATTCCAGTGGTACCGGGGGGGATCGCTGCCGGGTTGCCTGCGTTTTACAGCGCATAAACCTAGTAATGATTTGTTAAACATAACATATACATATTAAGAAATAGAGAAAGTAATTGAAATAATTTAGTTTTTAATCGGTATCATCACTAAATTAGTATATCAGGTATAATAATGCTTAATAATACATATTAATTAGATGCGACTATATTATCACGGTCCTTCTTTCCCAGTTGTAAGGACGGACACAGTCGCCCGACGCGGTCGATAGTATTCATTTGAAATTCAGTGAAAGTGCTTGCTTAGACGTGACAGTACTTATTACACAATAGATAAGAGGGGTTGAAGCAAAAACAAAGAAGTCACTAGAAGGTATTGTTTATTTAGCTGGAGAGAAAAAACTTTCACTTAACAAAATTTGCTTCAATGCTAACCATAAATTCAAGTAAACATAATGTACAGCTAAAATTTAATTCATATGCGTCAGAAGCCACCAAGCAAGCCAACTGTGTAGTGGTGATGTAAGAATAAACACTACCCCATATCGTCCCGTGGGTGTCGTAAGAGGCGACAGAGGGAAACAAACCAGAAGATAGGCAGTAGCGTCTTACTGATAATATAAATGCTTGATAACCCGTAGCCTCTATAGTGAAAATTACATTTAATCTCGCTGCGGTAGTAATTGTATCATAATGAAATAAGTCTTGAGGCGGCTTCCGCAGATTGCTCCCGCTAAATTGATTACCAGCGACTTCCAGGAGATATGACTTATGGCAGGTAACCGCAAATTGCATAATATTATCAGTCATAATATTTATGCATCTTTATCACTTTTTAAATAAATAGGCACGTTTTGTTTGGTAAAGATTGTTTTGCACTTCTATACATGTTTTGTATATATCAATAAGATTATCTATTTGTAATATCGAAATGGTTTTATTAAGATAAGGAAGTCCTTTGAACAAAATTTCAAATTTATATTTGTCTGCCTATCTGCCTATCCGGGCTAGTCTTCAAAATGTCTGAACCAGTTGTGATGAAATTTCACGAACGTAATATTTTATCTGAGAACATACAGGATGTTTTTAAATCGAAAAACTGATAATTAAAGGGTTTTAGATGATTATGACATAAACTCTTACCGCAATAGTCTACCAAGTCCAAACAGACTATCAAGTATTTAAAATAGGCCTCCTTCATACATTGTCCCGTGGTTTTTTTTTCCATTGCCATAGTGGCCACGTTTAACAGACAGGTTGACAATGCATTTCTTACTTTTTAGTTGTTATTAGGCACACGCTCTCAAAATCTCCTGGTTTGTTTACCTCTGCCTAGAAGTAAGTGAATTTTCGTTTAAAATTTGTAGTATGTTCACATCATTATTTGTTTCGGATATTAAAATTTGTGAACAGTAAAGATAAAGCCTATATGATATACATGCTGTGCCTATGCGCACTTGGGTAAAGGCGTCTTCTCATTTCTGTAAGTATAATTATACCTGTAATTGATACTTTCAATGTTTATTTAAATATGGCAAGTGAGATCTATTCATGTCATAAAAATAAAAAGTTATTTATTAGTTATTTTAAAAAGAAATGCGCTAAATTAACTGTCCGATTATTAGATACAGTAGTAAGAAATTAATTACTTTTTTTCGTGTGGTGGGTCATGGTTTATTATTATTGGGTCTCTTCCTCCAAAAATAATAATTTTAAAAATAATATTTATAAATAGATATTGTAAATGCCATGGTGAGCCTTAAAACTTAGGTGTGACATAAACTGTTTCATGCAAGCATGACAGTTCGTCATAAATGACGTCATCATATTGTGTATCAAGTTCCCTGGAATTATATTTTAGTGATATTTGTTTTAATATTATTTAAACTATAATATATCTGTAACTTTTGTATTATTACATGGATATGTCGCAGGTTTATGGTAATGGTATGAAAACCAGTGCCATCACCGAGTCCGGTCCTTTTCACAGTTTCATGTTGCAACACAGGGTTTTTTTTTTAAATTAATAATGTTAGTCCATTACATTGAATTTAGTTTTATTTATCTTTTTGAATTTTATTACTTTTTACATGTTGTGCTGCATGCTTAAACTGAAATAAACGCATTACTCTCTTTATTTCCTTTTTTCTACATATATAAATGGATATTGTTGTCAAAGGACGCCTACATCTTACCATGACTAGGTATCAATATGCAAATGCATTTTACCGCTGTGGGCTAAGATGTAATGTCTACTTACTCACCAGTAAAAGGAGTCTCCGATTCTCGTCACTTACGAAACACATCAGCATTATGCTGCTATTTCACGCTCACACTGCCTCGAGACTCACACTGAGATGTACGAGTATATACCCCGAGGCCGCGAGAACAAATCCTCACTCTCACTGTGTTATTGTAGTGTTTCCATATATATTCGGTACGGACGACATTTTCAGGGCAGTGGCTTAAATATTGCAAGTATAATCTAAAAAAAGTATTTGTCAGCCACCGCAGTCTATTTGACCTAAATATGCCTCGTTTAGTAGCGAAACACGTGTCATATTATCAATGGTGGTGTGTCTTTTCTAGGGATTAGTAGGTGACGGGGACAGTGTACGTACGCAATTGAGGGAGGGCGTGAGGTTCTCTTCAATTCAGGACGACACATTATTTTATTTTGTTAATAATATGGGTGACAAACGAGCACACAGTCCACCTGATGGTAAGTGGATGCTGTGACCCATAGACATCTACATTTATCCTCGATTAAACATCAAAATGTAGATGCATTGTGTCCCCTCAGCACTAAGATGGAATGCCTCATTTCCCGTAAAAATGGTCTCCGGTTCTCTACACTCACCATACGAAACATAACAGTATTAAGCTGCTATTTTACTTTGGTATTCTGTGAGAGCTTGGTCCTACCCCGGTCGAGCCGACCCATTCGTGCAGCAACCATAATTTAGCTGCAGCATGGCTCTACCACGTACATGTTCATTTTTTCATCAATCAATTATTAACATCTTTAATATAATGAGTTCCCGCAAAGTAACACCAGAATTTATTAAATAAATTGATCTATAATCTTTTTAAATATACAATGATAAATAATATTAAGGAAATAAAAATACGCAGACAATGGTAGGTGACGCTTAGTTATCAAAATAGAACAAGGTTTGTAATTTTATTTCTTATGTTACACTA
Source organism: Parnassius mnemosyne (assembly GCA_963668995.1). Classification (NCBI taxonomy): domain Eukaryota; kingdom Metazoa; phylum Arthropoda; class Insecta; order Lepidoptera; family Papilionidae; genus Parnassius; species Parnassius mnemosyne. Next base: position 10,026,402 of record CAVLGL010000115.1, read on the forward strand.
AGGTGGAAGATGAATTGGAAAGGATTTTATTAAGCGCCCGAGAGCCCGAGCTATATTAAAGCGAACAGGCGAGCACGAGAAGGAGACTGTAAGAAACAACTCATATTCACGTTTCTCGAGTGTTCTCGAAGTTTTTCAGCGAAAATCTGGAGTCGCCTTTATATTCTAATTAAGCATCCTTCCTCGTTCGAGCCAACCCATTCATATCGATACACTAGCACGGCTCTACTAAATAAACAGTACTTTTTATAAAATCGGTGTAATGATGGTAAGTTGCTACTCCAGTCCGTGGACACCTATAGTCAACTTCAGACAAAGAAGGCTACTGATGCGTTGTCACTTCTGAACACTAAGGTGGAATACTTCACAGTCTGTAACTATACTGGCTCTCTGTAACCTTCATACCGAAACACAACAGAAATTGCTAACTGAGTGATATCGCCCCAGATGGAAATATAGTCGTTCCACTTATTAAAATGACCTATTTTAAGATAATAATTTTTTTATAACTTTTATGCAGAAACGCAAAATAAATTAAAATAATAAACCTTATTATGTTCAATATAAATTATATAAGGAATAAAACCTGTCGCTGAATCTCCTTCACTTCGTGAAGTTGTGTGCGTCAACATCATTATCTAGTCCGACTGCGTAGCCAAGTCTATTTATTTTTGAAGGATAAGCATCTTCTCGTATTCTCAAAATATTATAATAAAGGCATAGGGATTTCATATACAGAAGACGTGAATATTTAGAATAATGAGATCTGTCACAAATAAATTGTAAAGAGCCCGACATGGGTATATCTCACGGTAAGAAATATATGCCGTTATCGTCGCTTAGTGGTGCAGTAAGTGATTTGAATATTCTAATTAACTACTTACGCTAACTTTACTGTTACAGCCTGTCAAAGTCTACCACTAAACTTAGGCCTACCCCATAGATTGCCTTAGGGGGGATATTTGCCATAGTTGCTACGATTGGTCTCAAGGGTATTATCATCATCATCATCAGTCTACAACAGTCCACTACTGGATATAGGCATTTGCAATATATACGTGGTAGAGCCATGCTGCAAATATATTAGTAGTATAGTTATAGCACGAATGGGTCGGCTCGACGAGGGAAGGACTACGCTCTCACAGAATACCAGCGTAAAATAGTAGATTAACGCTGCCGTGTTACGTATCGTGAGTGCTCCATTTATAGGAAACGAGGCATTAAATCTCAGAACTCACGGGTGGCAACACATCTGCATTTTAATTCATATTCGAGGATAGATGTAGATGTCTATGGGCCACAGCAACTATTTACCATTAGGTGGATTGTATGTTCGCTTGTCACCCTTATCTTATAAAAAAAATTGGCATCAAACCATGTGCGCCGCTTAGTCCGATCTTCGACTCCACGCATCCAGTTCCTGTCAGCTGGTCCCATACTGCCTTCACCTAAGCGCGGTCGCCACTTTATGACAAGTATACTCCAACGTTTATAACTTCTTCGATATTTGACCAGCCCATTGCTACTTCAGCGTACAACTACGTAAGGCTGCCAGTGACCTTTGTTCTTCGACGGATTTCTTCTTTACAAATCTTATCAACAAGAGAAACTCCAAGCATAGCTCTTTTGATCGCTCGCTGGACCGTTTTAAGTTTGTGGAATAGTGGTACTGTTAATGTCCACATTTCGGTATCACACTCGTATGTGAGTACAGGTAGGACGCACTAATCGAAGACTTTCGTCTTTAAGCTTTGTAGTATGGGTAAGGTGAAGACCTAATGAATCTTCCCGAATGCTGAAGAGTAGTATTCACGCATTCAGTGTGGCGTTAGTTTATGTTAGTCAGTGTCAGTGTTATAAGTGGAGACAACTCTTTCAAGAAACCCATCCTGAGTTGGAACAGTACATGAAATTTTAAATGTTACTAAATATAAATTTCGTTACATTTAATGATTTCTTATAGTTATGCGAACACTACACATTTAAATAAAACTAGTTTTTACGGATTTTATCGCGTATATTAACTTATTTTATATTCCCGATTTTCGTTACATTTGCCAAACGCCATATTTGAATCTACCATCGTCCAAAATAAGGTTCCTCTGATCGGAGAAGAAACGATGAAATAAACACCGGAGTCCTCTTTCTTTCATATTTTCCGACGTATTCTTTCATTCTTTCTTTCATTAAAAATACAACTATGGAACTATGAATAAATATTTATTTACTACTTCCAACAAATTGAAATAATTGCTTTATTAATATAATTTTGCTTACTTTTTGTAAGCTCAGTTTAAAATAAAACAAAATATTAGGTACAACGATACAAATAGACTTTTCAGTTGATTGTCAATTTCCTTACATCAATCGAGACGGCTCTCCTCCCGCTCACTGATCAAAGTCCTCGGCTGGCAAATCAATTTAATCCAATCGACTTTAGATTAGCCGTTAAGTCGTCTGGGAAAGGATCCGGGAGACATGTTTAAATTTTAATAATCGTGTATCATATTTTATTGGCACACACCTGGTTTAACCACACTGCAGCTACGGTATGGTTGTAGAACGAATGGGTCAGCACTACCAGATCGGTCCAGATCTGCTTGCCTAATGCTTGCCAGCTGCCCTTAGTCAAATCCAACGATCGGACCAGACACGTCACAAAAAGAGACAAACATAACATCTATGGAATTCAGCCTGCGAGAGAATGAGATAGGTATTAGATTAGTCGCGTTAGTCCATCTAGTTCTACGAGTATTTTACGTTCCGCCTTGAGAGTCATTAAATTTTTGTTCGACAGAACGACCTTACCTATAAAGTGAAGTAGATGGCGCTATTACAAAGCAATTTTACTCGAAAAAAAGTATTCTTTTCATTCATTACACAAAATTTTTAGTTCTACACGTCTAAAAATTGTGATTGTAACATTTGTTTGCAGTAAAATTGAACTTTTAACTTATATTTTATGCCGCACTTGTGGTTGAAAATTGTCAAATATGAAATAAATCATTTACCGCGGAATATTTTAGTTACTTCATTTCGTTTGAAGGTTTCACTTTTACCGCGTGTGAACAGTAAACGATGTTTTATCAATGGTACTCATTTTAATTTATTTAATTTATTATATTTTTAAATTATTTATATTGAGGGATTTCCATTTACCATTGACGCATCATGAGAATTCGCCTCATTGGCGTGGAATGAATTTGCTGCAGCCTGGGGCAGCCAGAGCCAAAAATGCCTACTTCCTGATATTTTCGCAAGTACTGTAAGTTTAGTAACATGGTAGAGCCATGCTGCAGTTATATTATGGTTGTAGCATGAATTGTTCGGCTCGACAACGGAAGGACCACGCTCTAACATAATACCAGCATGATATAGCAGTTTAATGCTGTTGTGTTTCGTATGGTGAGTGTAGAGAAACAGATACCCTTTTTACTCTAAACGAGGCATTCTATCTCAGTTCTGGGGGGTGACAACGCATCTGCATTTTGATTCTAATCGAAGATAGATGTAGATGTATGTGGGTCACGGTATCCACTTACCATCCGGAGTACCTACTATTTGCCGCTATTTTATAAAAATCTTAAAAATATAAAATTGCTAAAAGTATTTAATAGTCTTTGTACATTACTTAAAATAAATTAAACTTATGATATCATCATCATCATTACAGCCCTTCACAAGTCCACTGCTGAACATAGGCCTCCCCCAAAGAATGCCACAAAGCACGGTCCTGAGCCACCTGCATCCATCGACTTCCTGCATGTCTTACCAGGTCGTCACTCCATCTCGTGGGGGGACGCCCTACACTTCGCCTACCGGTACGAGGCTGCCACTCGAGAACCTTTCTTCCCCATCGGTTGTCGGTTCTTCGAGCTATATGGCCGGCCCACTGCCACTTCAGCTTACTAATTCGTTGGGCTATGTCGGTTATTCTGGTTCTACTGCGGATATCCTCATTCCTAAGTTTATCACGCAGAGAAACTCCGAGCATAGCCCTCTCCATAGCTCGCTGAGCGACCTTGAGCTTCCTCATACGGCCAGCAGTGAAGGACCACGTCTCAGTTCCGTAAGTCATCACTGGCAACACGCACTGGTTGTACAATTTCGTTTTAAGGTTTTGAGGTATGTCTGACGAGAAGATGTGTCGTAGCTTCCCGAACGCTGCCCAGCCGAGTTGAATCCGTCGATTGACCTCTCGGTCGAAGTTGGACTTACCTAGTCGGACTATTTGTCCTAGGTAAACATACTCGTCAACAACTTCGAGCTTAGTTCTCCCAACAACTACCGGCATAGGTGTGACATGGACATTAAACATAATCTTTGTTTTGTCCATGTTCATCTTAAGACCTATCCGTTGGGAAACACTATTGAGGTCATTGAGCATAGTGCTTAGGCCCTCCAGCGATTCTGCCATAAGGACTATATCGTCGGCAAATCGAAGGTGAGTGATGTACTCGCCATTGATGTTGATACCGTACCCTTTCCAGTCCAGAAGCTTGAAAACGTCTTCCAATGCAGCGGTGAAGAGTTTCGGGGATATGACGTCACCCTGTCTTACACCTCTCTGCAATTGGATAGGTTTCGTACTCTGGTTCTGTACTCGGATAGCCATCGTAGCCCTACTGTACAAGCACTTCAACACTTCGATATACCGACAGTCAACTTGGCACCGCTGAAGGGACTGCAGCACCGCCCAAATTTCGACGGAATCAAAGGCTTTCTCATAGTCCACATACGCCAGACATAGTGGCAAATTGTACTCTTCGGACTTCTGTACAACTTGCCGAAGGGTATGTATGTGGTCTATGGTGCTAAAGCCCTTTCGGAAACCGGCTTGTTCGGGAGGCTGGAAGTCGTCAAGTCTGCGCGCGAGATGATTCGTAATGACTCTCGAAAACAGCACGTAGACGCGGCTCAGAAGGGAAATCGGTCTGTAGTTCTTCAAGAGAGCGTTGTCACCTTTCTTGAAGAACAAGACCACCGCACTTCTGCTCCACGCCTCCGGTGTAATGCCACCATGGAGGACGGAATTAAAGAGCTTCTGAAGGACTTCAAGTACCGGTCTTCCACCCGCTTTCAGAAGCTCCGCTGTAATTCCATCCTCGCCTGGGGCCTTACCGTTTTTAAGGTGCTGGAGAGCCATTCTAATCTCGCTCAGACTGACGTCCGGGATATCTTCGGAATAGTGTCGGATGAGACTCGCTCTTGGATCGTTACTCACACTTGCGTGTGGCTCCAACGATGACGTGTACAGCTGCCCATAGAACCTCTCAATCTCACTCAAAATCTCAGGTGTCCCGGAAACGATGCTGCCACATTCTGTCTTCAGCTTTGACAGTTGGCTCTTTCTGGCAGACAGATCTCTGGCAAAGACTTTGGAGCCTTGGTTCCGCTCGATCGCTTCTTCAATACGAGCTGTATTGAAGTTGCGTAAGTCCCGCCGCATGCATTTGGAGATCTGTCTGTTCAGATGCCTGTATGCTGTCAAGTCTGTTGAAGAATGTAGCTTCATCTCCCGTCTAACAGCCATGAGATTAAGAGTGTGATCGGAGAGTTTTTGTGTTCTTCTGCGGCGGGTCTTGCAGAACTTAGCTCCGACCGCATGGACAGTTTCCACGAGCTTGTCATTCATATCGTCCACTTCATTGCAGTCTTCTAGGCACTGAAAACGGTTTTGTAACTCGAGCTGAAAGGTTTCGGGACTTTGGATTAGAGCACGAGGGGGACGGAGCGTTGACTTCATTAGACGAGACCTCTCCAACTTAACGTTTAGGTTCAGTGTGCCTCTAACCATTCGGTGATCGCTACCAGTTTTCACCCTTGCGATCACGGAGACATCACTGAACAGTTGTCGTCTGGTCGTCATAATGAAGTCAATCTCATTTTTTGTCGAACCGTCGGGGCTCGACCAGGTCCACTTCCTGTGGGGCCGCTTCTGGAAGAAAGAGTTCATCATAAAGAGTCCCTCTTTCTCCATGAAGTCGGCCAGCTGCTGGCCCCTTGGGTTCCGTTGCCCTATTCCAAATTTCCCTACTTTCAGCTCACCGTTCTCTCTTGTGCCTAGTTTTGCATTGAAGTCTCCCATTAACACCGTATATTGGGTTTTGGAGGAATGCATGGCTCTAGAGATATCCTCATACATTTCCTCCACCTCCTGATCGGGGTGTGCCGAGGTTGGTGCGTAAACCTGTATGACCTTCAGCGAATACCGTTTGGTATAAGGTACGCAACCCTCGTCGACACACTCCCGATCTTTACAACGTTGTTAACGAGAGACTTGTGGACGATAAATCCGACACCTCCTTGGGACAGATGGTCGCCCTCCCGGTGATAGAGCAAGTTGCCGGATTCGAGGATTACCGTGTCCTCCCCCTCTCTTCGGACTTCAGATAATCCTATAATATGCCAGCGCAACTTGTCTATCTCTTCTTCCAGCTCCACGATCTTCTCGTCAGTCCTCAGGGTGCGTGCGTTGTACGTTGCCAGGTCGAGTCGTCTAAGGTGGCAACCGAACCTCCACCGGAGATTCTTAGCACCCCCTGCCCCGCCGTTACCATGGTCGCCACCGTAGCCAGGAATAGCGGGGCCGCCGGGGACTAGGGGCCGTCTGTTTGTTGCTTTAGTCATTGGGGGGTATTTGCCATAGTTGCCACGCTTGGCGAGCGGGTTGGCAACCGCAGTTTTTTTATTATAATTTTGGCTATTATCAGGAAGATGCTGCTGCCCATCTTCTGCCTGTTTCCCTTTGTCGCCTTTTACGACACCCACGGGAGTATATGGGGTAGTGGATATTCTTGACCGCCACTACACGGCACTTATGATATGTTTCTTATAATTATTCCTAAGCATTTAAAAAAATATAACCTTAAATGACAAATATCAGAAGTATTTAGTAAGAACTAATTTGTGATTTTTTGATCTTTATACTGGTATCATTAAAAAGGTAAATCAGAAGCTGTCTTTCTTAGAATGCCGCCCCTTGAAATCTGCCGCCCGGGGCTATGTCCCCCTTTGCCTCGCTACACCACTGATTCTCCTTGTTCAAGTTTATCTTGATGAAAATGTAAAGCGGTTAACGGTATAGATATTTTTTAGCTTTTTCAAAAAAGGAGATTTACAATTCGACTACCATCTGTTTTTTTTGTATGCTAGATACGCGATATCTTTTACCGATTGATATAATATGAACAGATTTCAATCTTCTTATTTTATTAAATAAGTTTTTTTTATAGGATAAGGGTGAAAAACGAGCATACAGTCCACCTGATGGTAAGTGGTTGCTGCGGCCCATAGACATCTACATCTATCCTCGTTTGCGAATCAAAATGCAGATGCGTTGTCACCCGTGAGGGCTAAGATGGAATGCCTCATTTCCAGTAAAAAGGGCCTCCGGCCACCTGCACTCAACAAGCGAAACGCAGAGGTAAACCTCTACATCACGCTGGTATTCTGTGAGGTTGTGGTACCACCCCGGTTCGAGCCGTGCGTCAGCAAAAGCTGCCGCGTGGCTCTACCACTGTTGTGTATGTTGTTATACTTCAGGCATGGGCACATATACATTTGGAGCGAATATTTCACTCCTAAGAGTGCCAAAATAGGGGATCTTCTAATCACAATAGTATATAATATAAAAACATGCTTAGTATATTGTCTTATTTCTATGATGTATAATTACATATATTACAACGTTTGACTATTGTGAGAGAGCGGAACCTGTACTAGGATACCCTGTGTTAGAATGTTCCGACCACCACACTCGGACTTGATTCATTGCTCAATTTGCATAATCACACATTTAATATAGTAAATGCACTTCAAACAACTCAATCGATTGTTTTAAAAACGTTACATTGCCCGATTTGCGTATTATAGGGGGAGTATGCTAATCAGCTGATGTACTCGGTCTCGTAATGCTACTGTATATGTCACAGGGAGATTATAAGTCGTATTGTCGTAATACTGTTTTATATTTAAATATATCTTTTAATTATAATAAACCAATCTTATTTTATTTGCTTTATACATCGATTTACACAGTTGCCGTGCCTACACGTACACAAGGAATCCTCTATGCGGCAATTGCCATTGTTGAAAATATTTAAATGTCATCCCCCAGGTCACTCGACCGGAGATATTTAGCACTATTTTTGTAAGTCCCGTATTTTATATAAAAGATTAGCTGGTACCCGGCGCATTGCAGTCACAGAAAAAATAATTTCGGAAATATCAAATTTGGAGGAGTTATTTTGTTTAATTGGGAATAATAATACATTCATTGAAGTTGAATAACATTAAATATAACTATCTAATAATTTGTTTGTCGGTACGATACGCGCGCCACGCACTGTAAATTAATTTTGCTATGCCTATAAAACCTTCGCGGAAGTGCAAGTAATATTTTGACAACGTTTTACCGCAATCTGATGATAGGTGTGACAGCGCATAAAATAGGAACGAAAAAAAAATATTTTTTATATATTAAACAAATACATATATTAGATTCGCCGTCTACGGTTGACGACACATCTGCATTTTGATTCTTTATTTAGGATATATGTAGATGTCTATAAGTCACAGCAACCACTTATCAGTGTGTGCAACTGTGTGCTTGTTTGTCACCCTATCCTATAAAAAAATCGCGACGTATGATAATCTACTATCCTATATCATCTTATAATACAAATAGAAAATAAAAAAACTATCCTGTCAATTATGGCACATATGGGGGATATTGTATGATTGATATAAGGCTATCTATGTTCATCAGTGGACTTCGACAGGATTTGATGAATGTTTTTTTTATAGAATAAGGGTGACAAACGGGCACACAGTCCACCTGATGGATAAACATTATGGTTTAAACATTGTTGGGCAATACTTGTTTATATATGTGCGAATTGGCTAAATCTATCTTGCCCATGCCTGAAGTATAACAACATACACAACAGTGGTAGAGCCACGCGGCAGCTTTTGCTGACGCACGGCTCGAACCGGGGTGGTACCACAACCTCACAGAATACCAGCGTGATGTAGAGGTTTACCTCTGCGTTTCGCTTGTTGAGTGCAGGTGGCCGGAGGCCCTTTTTACTGGAAATGAGGCATTCCATCTTAGCCCTCACGGGTGACAACGCATCTGCATTTTGATTCGCAAACGAGGATAGATGTAGATGATTTTTAACAGTGGTAGAGCCACGCGGCAGCTTTTGCTGTCGCACGGATGGGCCGGCTCGAACCGGGGTGGTACCACGACCTCACAGAAAACCAGCGTGAAGTAGAGGTTTGCCTCTGCGTTTCGCTTGGTGAGTGCAGGTGGCCGGAGGCCTTTTTTACTGGAAATGAGGCATTCCATCTTGGTCCTCACGGGTGACAACGCATCTACATTTTGATTTCTAATAGAGGATAGATGTAGATGTCTATGGGCCGCAGCAACCACTTACCATCAGGTGGACTGTGTGCTCGTTTGTCACCCTTATCCTATAAAAAAAAAAAAAAAAAAAAAAAATCTGCTAGCTTATTGGAATATAAATTTTAGTTACAAAAATGGGAGTGAAGAAGAGAGTTGATGCCGTTTTATATAACACAATTTTATTCATAAATTCATTCAAAATGAAATGCGTAGGCTTTCCGTTTTGAAACAAAAAAGTATGAAGTCAAACAATTTTCTTGTTATTTTTTTTGTAACCGAAGTTTTTCTTCAGTTACACAATTTGCAGAAACAAACCTTTTCAACTTTAAGCATTTAATTCAGTCGTTGTTTCAAAAGTAAATAAATTCAAATTAACATATCGAATTTGCGAGAGCCAAGAATAGGAAATTGAGTTGTTTGAGAGTTGTTATTAAATAATATAGTTTAAATTAATATTTATTCAATATTAAATTGGTTTATTTATTGTACTTATGAATATTCTTCAGGCTTCAGTAGGTTTTTCGAAAAACGTCTATTACAGTGGAAGTTTTAGTTTAAGTTAGCCAGCCTAGAGAAGATCGCCATAACTCCTGAGACACACGAGCGCTTAAGATAAATTCTACTAAAAATATTTCCTGTGATGTCTACTATTATATATCATAATTTTACATTGGGTCTGCTTTTTAAATTTTTTTTAAAATTAACACTTTATTTTTTAATTTCCAAGAATTTACAAGTATCCTTTTTGAAATTAAAATACATCCTTTAAAGCAACAAAATATATATATATGTAGATTGTCAAGTCGGACGAAGTTTTATCGTTTAAACTGGGTTGAATTTATATTTTCTTTTTCTAGGGTTCCATTCTTGCCTCTTCTTGTTCTTAGTTTATATTAATGACTTACCTTACCTGATAGGGAATAATAAATTTTATTATTTGCTTACTTCGTTGATTTTCAGACTTAAACGGCAATTTTTATAATATAACAAGGTGAATAATGCTAAAACGAAATTAGTACACCGTTTTCTCCTCAAAAATTTCCTTTTAAACGGTAATAAAACGAAATATATTAAATTTACAATATCAAATGTTAGATAGGGGAATACTATTGTGCTTTTAAATGGGGAGGAGGTGAGTCTTGTTGAATCCACTGTTTTTCTCGGTATTACAGTTGAAGCGAAGCTTCAGTGGGGTTCCGATATATCTAAACTAGCTAGCAAATTTAGTTCTGCAGCATATGTTGTAAAATATATTAGAAGCCTTACATGTTTTGAAACAGCTTGATTAGTTTTTTTTAGTTATTTACATAACATGTTCTCGTATAGAATCGTGCTATGGGGTAATGTGACTGACATTGAAACTATCTTTGTTTCGCATAAGAGGATCATAAGAAGACGCTGACGGCTGTAACACAGTTTATACTAGTATGGCCGTTAACGCTAACTTCTTTGAAATGTTATTTTGTAATTTAAAATAGATATAAACATAAGTGTAATTTGTCAAACTGAGAGTCCAATAAATTATTATTATTATGGGGTATCTATAAAGTTTTCTCATCTGGTTGGGCAGTATAAATATATAATGGTAAATGAAAATGGTAAACATACAATTATTATTATTATTATTATTATTATAATTTATAACCTAATTCCGAAGGAATCTCGTATAGAAAACTTTAAATAAATTAATATATTAACTTTGGCCTCTCAATATATTATTTACGAAAATTTTATGTATGTGCACAAGAACATAGATAGTTTTATTAAAAACAGTGATGTGTATTCTGTAAATAATAGAAACAAGCACTTGCTAGATATACCAGTTACTCGACTCCAAAAAGTCAGTAAATCCTTTATGGAGCAATGTATATGGTTTTACAACAAAGTCCGAAAAAATATGCAGGAATTGTCTATCCAAAGTTTAAAATTTTAATAAAGCTAAACTTGTTTAATGAGGGTAATGATACTAGTAAAGATGACATGATCGATAATAACTGTTCGCTGCAGCGATCAACACGCTGTTTCTTAATTAATTATTTATATTTAATTGTACAACATATTATATTATAAATTATTGTTTAACAAATAGTCCTTCAGGAGTTCTTGCTTGTTATTCCCAGGACAGAAGTTTTTTCCGAACCAGTGGTAAAAGCTAAATGACTTTCAATAAGTAATCTTGTAATGCTTTTACATTCGAACTGTTCAATTATTGGATTGATTTTCATGGCCATTTTGTATTTCGTCACATGGGTAACGTAAAGGCGACAGAGAGGAACAAACCAAAAGATAGACCGAAACGTCTTTTTAATACCAACATGAAAATAAAATAAAACTGCTGTTGACGACCCGCCTGCCAAGCATAGCATCTATGGGAAATATCTCCCTTATGGGACAATTTATGCGGAGGCCAGTACACAGCAGTAGACTTTGATGGGATAGGATATAACAGATGGTGGAATGGGAATCATGTATGTAATGAATTTCGTGATGTGTAAGCCAGCATTTTAAAATAAGTTCAATAGAAAAATTCTCTCACGTCGTGGTCTGTGGAAACTTACATGCAGAACTTATAACTGATACAGAGACTCTTGGACTTTTTGTTATATATCAGACGAAGAAAAAATTAAAGACGGAGTGCTGCAAACATTTTAACCACTTCCCTGTCCGCGAAAAAGACACAATAGTTAAATAATTGAAATATTTATATATAAAATGGTAAAGTGATGCCGAAATAGTGTTAAAAGCATACTCAACTTAATGTAAGAACAAGCAGCGCACAGTCGGCGGTTATGGCTCGATATGCATCTAACTAAATACATTGGCAACCAATAACAAAGTTTTCGGAGCATATGTACATGTGTATATATGTACAACAGTAAAGTTATAAGGGCTATTAAAGAAAAAAAAACAAAGTAAAAAGTATGTATGTGTGAGTGCATTTAAAGAACTTGAGCATGGTTTCAATAGCACTTGAAATGTACGTAGCACTTTGTCTATCTTTCTTTGTTTGTCTGAGGTAATATAAAATAAAAACACAGACAATATGTTAGATAAGTACAATGAGTTAGGAAGAAGAGATGATTGTTTGGCGAGAGCCAATTGTATAAATCCTTTTAGAACTTCGTCGATTTTTGCTGTTAGACTACTTAGTGTATTGAATTCCCTTACGTCACAAGGATACGCGGTATTTTTGTAACCTGTTTATGAATTGTGTGCACGAGGGGCACACTGAAATGATCGGGAATAAGAAAAACCACATGCACGGTACAGCTAAATTGTATTTTATTGTTTTTCGAAGTATTCTCCGTTCAACTTAATGCACTTTTCCATTCGTACAAACCAATCATTAAAACAGTAATTCCAGTCTGAAGTTGATGTTGACAAAATGGCTGATTTGTACGCTTCCACAGCTGCTTCGGGGTCTTCAAACAGTTGACCGCGTAATAAATCTTTCATTCTAGGGAATGTAAAGAAATCGTTTTGGGCTCAGGTCAGGACTGTACGGAGGATGGCTCATCAGCTCAACGTTTTCCTGCTTCAAAAAATCATTTGTCTTCCGAGCCGTATGGGAGCTTGCATTATCGTGATGTAAGATGACGAGATGTTTTGGGTTATTTTTTCGGAGTTCGGCTATCATTTCTGGCAAACAAACCGTGATATACCACTCAGCGGTAACCGTTCTGCGTTCATGTAAAGGAATTATAGCAACATGCCCCTTTTTCGAGACAAACGCAGCGACCATTTTCTTTGACACGCTGCGGGAGCGAACCACTTTCGTTGGCTTGACCTCGTCTTCGAAGACCCAAACTGCTGACTGATGTTTTCTTTCAGGTTCGTATGAATAAATCAATGATTCGTCACCTGAGACGATATTATAAACGGCATTTGACTTCCCTCCGTTGAAGCGTTGCAGAGTATTCCGGCACCAATCTACACGGGCCGCCTTTTGCTCTTCAGACAAATTGTGGGGAACCCAGCGGGAAAATAGCTTTCTTACACACAGCTCATTATGTAATAGCGACTGAATTGCAGTCATTCTGATACTGATAACAGCCCGAATCTGCTCGTATGTCACATGACAGTCATCTAATATAATAGTTCATCACAGCTGCGATGTTTTCAGGCGTGACCGCCGTTCTTGGTCGTCCTGGAGAAGAAACAGTGCTGAGCGACACACGACCGCGTCGGAACTTGGCATACCAGCGGTATATTGTCGTTTGACTCGGTGCTTCAACATCATAAATCGAAACAAGTTCGCTGAGACATTTATCTTGAGATAAGCCGCAATGAAAATTGTGGTAAATTATGGCACGGAAATGTTCACGTGTGAGCTCCACTGTCCAGCTGTCTGTTAACGACGTGTCAACTTTAAACCAACATAGTTTTTGTTTTTAAACATTTTTTAATTGTTTGAATGTCATTAAGATTCTAAGAGGCCAGTATTCAAATTTAAAAAAAGGTTTTATTGTAACTCAATCCGAAATATTCTATTCCCGATCATTTCAGTGTGCCCCTCCGTAAAAGTAGAAAATTGTGATAACGATAAAGATAGCTTAGTTCAATTAGTTGCTAATGTAGAACAGTACTATTAACTTCTGTTTATACCATTTCAGTATCGCTCAACAAAAACATCGATGAATTTATTTACAAAATATTTTCATAACTTTATGTACAAAAATATTCATAAAACGCAATGTTTATCCAGACTGTGCAAACATCGTGAAGAAAAAAAAATATAAAAAGGAATGTTGCCAACAAAAAGCGCTAATCGTTTAGGTAAACAAACAAATTGAGTGTGCCTTATTATAACAACACCGGGCAAAAATGTTATTACTTCGTGCGCCGAGGGTGTTACGTTAAAACAAATTTTTGGAATGCCTGCTATGTTACGAGCTCCATCATTCAAATTGTTAGTTACAAATTGTTTTACTTTTTGTGATAAAATTATTTTCATAAAAATGTGTATAATATTATCACAAACAGTAAAACAATTTGTACACAAAATTTAACCATTTCACTGTCCCGTGAGTCTTAAATGAACATTTCGCTTGTTTAACTATTGTCTTTTTCGCGGACAGGGAAGTTGATAAAATAAAAATTATAAAGGAAAAATACTAAACAAGCTTTAGTTGTTTTTTTTAATGTTTAATTTATATTTATAATATAAATAAATAATGAATTGGGAAACATTCGCACTGCATTTCTCACTTCACTTAATTGAATCAGGCTTTACTTTGAAAATCCATTATAATGAAATTGTTATAATTTAATTTGCTTAATTTCGCGTAAAGAAATAAAATGACATGTCTTGCATTCTTAGCGGCCATCCTCCGCTGAATCTACTTCACCTGAGAATGCCTCGTGTAGAGGCGAAACACGTGCCGCATTAGAGTATAATGTAGAGTGGTGTGTCGTTCCTAGTATGGTGGTTTTGGGAGTGGTGGTGGTGGCGCTGCTGGAATTGGTAGTGACGGGTATAATGCACGCAATTGAGAGAGGGTGAGAAGTCCTCTTCAAACTGGTCAAGACAAATCATTTTCTTTCTTTACGCGGGATTACGCAAATTATGTAACTTCATTATTTCTCACTTTTTTTTTATTTATAATTACCAATATCCCGTATATATTGGACCTTCTTTAAAATACTTATGATATTTTTTAACAATTTAATTTAATTCATAAAATATTCTTTCTCTTTTTTCATATAGTTTTATTTTCAGCATTTAAATATTATGTACCGAGATTAATTCACTGAGTGATTTGATGAAGAGAATATTTAAACAATTCCAGTGGTTAGAATACTTGATTAATAAGTCGTGGGAAAAGCACAGGTGGACATCGTATTCAAACAGAAAGGTTTGCTTGCCTGCTATAAAATATCTATATATTCTTTAGAGTACTAATAAGCAATGAGGTGTCTCTTTTACTTATAGTTAATTATTTACTCTGGACTGGCAAATATTTATTGACCTTTAAGTTTGTCTTATAAGTTGTTATTATTGCAATAGACATTATAACACGGCTTTAAAAATACCCTAGAGTTTCTTGTCGGTTATTCTCTTTTATTTTTGCTAACCGGTGTGGATTTTGACGACGTTCAAAAGACTCAATTTAACTAAGCCTAAATTGATTTTTTTTACTTTACTTTGTCTTTGAAACAGACCTCGATTAAATCAAGTTCATCTCTCTGTAAAATCTACTAATAAAACAAAATCGAGCAAAATCTGAATAAAAATTAAATCTGACTGAGACTGGACTGAGCACTACCAATTCAGCGTAACTTATATTTTTAAAGCATTTGTCGTTAATGTAACTGCGTAATAGTTGATTCCAATATCAACTCAATTGATATAAGCCTATTAATGAAATGACATTAAAACTTGTTATTTGCAAGTGCTTCAGAAATTCCACATAAATACGTAAAAGAAACCAAAAAATTAAAAATAATTCTTTCAACTTTGCGCGAAGAGTTTTAAGCTAAAACAATGCAATTTAGTAAATGTTTCAAAGCGGATGAATGTAAATTGTTTCATCTCAGTTTTTGCAAATGAGCTTAGCAAATGTAATCTCGTTGTGTTTTAAATCTTTTGCGTTGAATTTTATGCTCAATTTTTGGTACATGGTAGTGGACGCAGTGTAACTGCACAGCTTAAGATTAGTAGTAGTTAGACTGTAGTAACTTGGCGGCGGAAACCGGCAAAAGGGTTAATACGAACTCAGACTGGCGCCTAAAAATAACGACACCACATACTACACAAAATTAAACTTTTAATAAGAAGTACTAACCGACTTGAAAATTAAAAAAAATATATTTTCCACGATAGCTTCTTAAAATTAATTGCGGCGGTAGTCACTTACCATCAGGTTAGCCGTATGATCGTTTGCCCCCTCTTGTATAAAAAATAATAATAATAATAAGCTGTTTTAATAGATAAAAACGTTAAAGTTACAGCCCATATACATCCCACTGCTGGGCACAGGCCTCCCCTCATTTCTGAGTGTTAAGGCAAGGAATTGTCCGCCGCGCTGCCCCAATATGTGTTGGCGAATTTTACATGCCTTCGGATTTTTCCCTTATTTCTCAGACATGCAGGTTTCCTCACGATGTTTTCCTTCATCGCTGGTAAATCAGCACTTAAAATGGCAATTAACAATTTCGTTAGTGCCGGCGGGGATCGAACCTGGGTTTCTCGCGTACTGTGAAATTTACAGCGAGCGCTAACCATTGAGCTCAATAAATATTGTTACTTCGTTGCATGGGTTAATTGATATAAGGACCATTATTAAAAGCATCTGGATTATATTAGTAAGCTTATAACTTCACTTTCCTTTTTTATACAAGAAGAACGCTATTTAGACCGCGGCGATAGTCATTTCACAATAATAAAATAAACGTCGAGGCGGCGACAGTAGATTGCTTTCGGTAAATTGATTACCAGCGACCACCGAGTAGATTTTCCACTAAAGGATGTAATAAGAGGAAAGCCAGAGCATCAGTTATAATATTTGGAAAAAAATATTTAGAAAGTCTTGCCTTATTTTTATTAAGAACACGCGCATATTTATTGATACTAATTAAGTATTACATACATACACTTACGCCTGTAACTCTGAGGGGTAGGCAGAGACTAGACATCCGTTTGGCACGAATATTCTTAATTTGGAATATATGAAAAAAAATATATACCGAGAAAATTACAAGCCACCATTGTGGCTTATAATTTTCTTTTTCTGCCGACTTCCAAAAAGGAGACGGTACTCAATTCGACTGCATGCTTTTTTTATGAGTGTTACCTCATAACTTTTTACTGGGTGAACCGATTTGGATGATTTTTTTTATTTGAAAGCTGCTACTTCTTGTGTGGTCTCATATGAATTTGATCATAGTCAGACCAATAGTTTTTGAGTTATTCTTAATAACTCATATTGAAGTCGGCTGTACAAAATTTATAATTTTAAATTATTTACCTATAACCAATCAGAACACTGACATAGACTAGTTTAACAAAAGCCTATTCATGTGGTAACGTTATCAATGCTAAACTGAAGTAGGTACACATACAAGTATCGTAGCCTTACTATATTGTACAAACGGATAATATTTTTTTTTATATATGGTAGAGCCACGCTGCAGCTTTATTACGGTTGTAGCACGAATGGGTCGGCTCGATCGGGGAAGGACCATGCTCTCACAGAATACCAGCGTAAAATAGCAGCTTAATGCTGCTGTTTCGTATGGTCAGTGTAGAGAACCGGAGACCCTTTTTACTGGAATCCAGGCATTTCAGCTGCTGCAACCATAATATACGAGTGGCTGCAGCGTGGTCCTGCTAGGTATAAATAAAGTAAACGTTAATTAGGCAACGTGTTAACGAAGAATCCAAGTGACGTTACACGTAATTTTATCAATAAATTTAACTTCAATTATCAACATTATGCAGCCGTTGTGACTTGACTTATTTTTGGTGAGTGCGAACGTCCTTAAAATTACTACGACAACGAGCACGTATTAAATCAAGTTTTAAGATTGCAGTTGTATTTTTTTTTAAATTGAATTAGGGTGACAAACGAGCACACAGTCCACCTGATGGTAAGTGGTTGCTGTGACCCATAGACATCTACAACTATCCTCGTTTACGAATCAAAATGCAGATGCGTTGTCACCCGTGAGGACCAAGATGGAATGCCTCGTTTCCAGTAAAAAAGGGTCTCCGGTTCTCTACACTCACCATACGAAACACAGCAGCGTTTGCTGCTATTTTACGCTGGTGTTCTGTGAGAGCGTGGTCCTTCCCTGGTCGAGCCGACCCATTCGTGCTACAACTATACCAGTAATATAGCTGCAGCATGGCTCTACCACGTAAAAAAAATTGTAATTTGTATTGGATTACTTTTCTACCCAATTCAAAAAAGAGACTGTACTCAATTCAACAGTACGTTTTTTTATGTGTGTTACCTCATAACTTTTTACTGGTTGAACCGATTTCAATGAATCTTTTTTTATTTGAAAGCTTGTGTTTTATATGTGGTCCCTTATAAATTTGATAAAGGTCTGACTATTAGTTTTTGAGTCATTCTTAATAATTTATATTGAAATCGGTTGTACAAAATTTTAAATTTTAAATTATTATATTTATGGTAACAAAGTAACGATAATTCCTACAACTACCTACAACTTATAAACGTCAATATGCCAATAAAAGATTTTTGTGGATTTTATGTTTTTTGCATATCTACCAGAAAAATACGTCCAATTTCAATTGTAGTATTGAATGAGTTCCCACTTAAAATTAATTGCCTGGCTGTACGATGTCTTTAATTGGTTTTCCTCTTAACTGTTCAGTTATTGACATAAATTCGGGGTAGATCTTGCGTCGAACGATCAAAGGATTTCCAATTAAATCTGTTAGCGTCTACCCGGATGGCTCGCTGAATTGTGATGAATATTTGGATGAATTGGAATTTAATAGTTTAATCTAAAATTATATATGTGAAAGTTTGGGAAGATGTTTGAAGTTCGTTATTCGATTGCGCGTAATCAGCTAAACGGGTTGGGATGATATTTAGGACACAGATAGAATATGTCCTGGATTAATATACGGAATACTTTTTACAACAGAAATTTAAAGATTTTTGCATACCTTAAGCGAAAGCGCAAGGTATGTTCTACTATCGCCTAAAAATTAAGATTCCAACGTTTTATCGAATAAAATCGTATCTAGCAATCATATTACACATATAAATGATATAAAAAGGACATTGTTAGAAAGATAAATGATTGTTGAACTTATTAATATTTTTTTTAAATCGATTAATTGCCATTTTTAAATAAAAAAAAGGGTTTTAGTGGCTTATGGTGTGGATTTATCATGTCCCTGTGGCTTGTAAACACCATAACTTTTGAAAATATCAATTTTTTAACTCAATCTACTTTTTAATCTCTTCATCTATCATGTGGGAAGCCACTGAATGTAATTTGCAGTGTAATTTTGATTAGCTATAATTAATTTTTTTCGGCTCCAAAATGGCGAAATCTTCGTTGATTTGGTAGCCTTGTATGTAAATTATTTCCGTAAATTGGGAGCTACAGCCACAGAGTAGTTAGTTCGACTCACAGAGTACATTATATTGGTTCGATTTCAGTCGCCGTCGTGAGTGGACATTGCTTCGGTTGTTTGCAGCGGCTCAAAAAGATCGCTGTACAAAGACACAATATTCTAATAACCAAATTTCTTAAATACTTGATTATAATAATAATAAGAGATTTTTTTATTACAATATTTTAAAAGCACTGAATAAATAATAGTAGTACGTACTAAAAGTACGTAGTATAAACTTTTTTGTCATGGGTGACATTTTCATAGTTTTCGAGGGTGTTGAAACCGATAGGGTTGTCGAAATGTAAATCCAAGATGGCGGCTGCAATAGGTATCAATTTTTTCATCATGGGTGTCATTTTCATGGTTTTAGAGGGTGCTGAAGCCGATAGTGCTGTCGAAATGTAAATCCAAGGTGGCGGCTGCAATAGGTATAAATTTTTTCATCATGGGTGTCATTTTCATGGTTTTCGAGGGTGTTGAAGCCGATAGTGCTGTCTAAATGTAAATCCAAGATGGCGGCTGATTTAGGTACCTATTTTTTCATCATGGGTGTCATTTTCATAGTTTTCGAGGGTGTTGAAGCCGATAGTGCTGTCGGAATGTAAATCCAAGATGGCGGCTGCAATAGATATCAATTTTTTCATCATGGGTGTCATTTTCATGGTTTTCGAGGGTGTTGAAGCCGATAGTGCTGTCGAAATGTAAATCCAAGGTGGCGGCTGCAATAGATATCAGGTTTTTCATCTTGGGTGTCATTTTCATGGTTTTCGAGGGTGTTGAAGCCGATAGTGCTGTCGAAATGTAAATCCAAGATGGCGGCTGCAATTGATATCAATTTTTTCATCGTGGGTGTCATTTTCATGGTTTTTGAGGGTGCTGAAGGCGATAGTGCTGTCGAAATGTAAATCCAAGATGGCGACTGAAGTAGGTACTAATTTTTTCATCATGGGTGTCATTTTCATGGTTTTCGAGGGTGTTGAAGCCGATAGTGCTGTCGAAATGTAAATCCAGGATGGCGGCTGAACAAATTACCAATTTTTTCAGCATGCATGTCATTTTCATGGTTTTCGAGAGATTTGAAGCTGATAGTGCTGTCGAAATGTAAATCCAAGGTCGCGGCTGTAATGGGTATTAATTTTTTCATCATGGGTGTCATTTTCATGGTTTTCGAGGGTGTTGAAGCCGACAGTGCTGTCGAAATGTAAATCAAAGATGGCGGCTGAAGTAGGTACCAATTTTTTCATCATGGGTGTCATTTTCATGGTTTTCGAGGGTGTTGAAGCCGATAGTGCTGTCGGAATGTAAATCCAAGATGGCGACTGCAATAGGTATTAATTTTTTATCATGGGTGTCATTCTCATGGTTTTCGCGGGTGTTGAAGCCGATAGTGCTGTCGAAATGTAAATCCAAGATGGCGACTGCAATTGATATCAATTTTTTCATCATGGGTGTCATTTTCATGGGTTTCGAGGGTGTTGAAGCTGATAGTGCTGTCGAAATGTATTTAAACTACTTTAAAAATACTGTATAATCATGTTATACGTAATTTTTTTAATGCGCTTAAGGTATGCCCAATTGGATTTACCAATATATTTTTATTTTGTTTTGTAGTGACAAACTGACAGGGCACCTGATTCTATGCTAACGTAGGCCACCTGCAACCAACTTCAGATAAAAACAGCCGCAGCAGTATGCGTACTAAGTTTTGGCCCCAGAAATAGCTAAGAGGTTCCTACTACGTGAAAAGTTTTAGTGGGAGAAAGACATGAATAATGTCCTACAGACCGAATTTTGGTTACGGCGGCCAGTCTCAACTAAGACTAGCCATCTCACAGGATAGGATTAAAGTGCCCGAGTGTGTGCGCGATCACAGACGCACTCTTTATGCCCTCACTCTCATAATCCAATGGGACAGTAATCTGACATGACCGGAGAGAGATCAGGCGCATGACCAAAGACTTTACGTCGTTTTTTTATAGGAGAGGGGGCAAACGAGCATGCGGCTCACTTGATGGTAAGTGACTACCGCCGCCCATGAACAACTGCAACACCAGGGAAACCAGGGGAATTGCAGATGCGTTGCCGGCCTTTTAAAAAGGAGTAGGCTCTTTTCTTGAAGGTCCCTAAATCGTATCGATCCGGAAAAATCGCTGACGGTAATCGATTCCACAAGGAAGTTGTGCGAGGAAGAAAACATCTTCTAAATTGGACAGTGGTGGACCGCCAATCATCCAGATGGTGTGGATGGTATCGGGAGTTCTGTCGCGATGTGCGTTCGTGAACCGTGGTAACGTTTGCACGGGGTTGAAACACCACAAACTTCTGACTCCGAATTGCTACTGAGAATTTCTCGAGAGAAAAATTAATTTTAGCCCGACCTCGGATTTGAACCTGAAACCTCTTGATTACTTCGAGCACTATACCAAAAAGGCAGTTAGTATCTAAAAAGTCATCTTGCTGCTATTGCTCAACATAGGCCTCTCCCATAGATTGCCTCATAAGGAGAATTTTGCTATAGTTTATGTGGATCATCATGATCAACGTCAGGATCAGTCTGTTAGATGATGATGTTGGTGATGACTATGCTGATAACGATGATGATATCCAACTGTGGACTTTCTACGGACAAAACTAGTTTAATAAAAAGTGTTATCTAACAATGAAATCCTAAGAGAAAGGTAAGCCGAATCCCATTAGACACAAATCTTTCTAAATCTTTTCAGATAGCTTTTTAATAAATAAACAAACAAAACATTTTATTTCCAACGTAAAAGCTCCCTCCGTACTTGCTGCGCCCTTTACTATTTTTTTCATCTTATTTGGAGTTTCGTTCAGTTTTTCGTGTGGTTTTTAAATTGAAATGAATTTATTTGAATTTTATCGCAAAAACATCAAATAAATTCATTTCAATTTAAAAAACTTAAAAATTATATAAAAGTAAAGTTGCAGCCTATTTACGTCCCACTGCTGGGCACAGGCCTCCTCTCATTTCTAAGAGGGTTTTCAATGCGTGTTGGCGAACTTCGCATGTCTTCGAAATATTTTTTTTTCTTATTTCTCAGACATGCAGGTTTCCTCACGATGTTTTCCTTCACCGCCGAGCACGTGGTAAATCAGCACTTAAAATTGCAATTAACAATTGCATTGGTGCCAGCGGGGATCGAACCCGGCTTGCTCGAGAAAAGTTATATACATACTATAAATTATTCTTGTGTGTGTTTTGTTAATCAAGTGGCCGTAAGCGCGACTCCTGATCATATTCAGTTCTGTTACAGCCTATTAAAGTCCACTGCTGAACATAGGCCTCCCCCATAGATTGTCTCATCTCATATCTCTCATATATATTTGGTATAGTTGTCATTCTTGGCAAGCGGGTGACACCCGCAGTTTTTTATTTTTAGTCGTTAGTAAGAACACGCTGCTGCCCATTTCTTGATTTGTTTCCCCTTGTAGCTTCTTGTGACGCCTACGGAATGATATGGCGTAGTGAATATTTTTTTACACCGCCATTACACAGTAATCCTTATCATGTAGTCCATTCCATTGGGTTCAAATCCTGGGTCGTGCTCAATCCATTAGTTTTTTGTGTCAAGTAATTCTCAGGAGCAGCCCGGAGTTAGTAAGTTGACGGTGTTTCATTTCCGAGGCTCGAGCACGTAAAGCCTTTGGTTCTACTCCTGATCTCTCCAGGTCGTGTCGGATTGCCGTCCCATTAGAAGTCTTTGAAGGAATATATAGTGGACCTGTCCTTGCAGCTATAATAAATGGCCCCATTGTGACTGACCTCCGTGACCGAAATTTGCTCAGGAGGACATTATTATTTGCCATAGTCGTCACTCTTGGAAGGCGGGTGGGCAACCTCAGTTTGTTTTTATCATGTGTTTAAAATGCTGCTGCCCATCTCCTGTACCATTTCCTCTCTCGCCTCTTTTCTATCTGGAGGTATTATTTAGTATTGTTCAACTGGTTTAAAGTTAATTTTGATATCAGTAAAAGTCATGTTATTTTGTATACACTTAATGTTGACTTATGTAAATCTTTAATGGAAACAATGAAACAAGTACTTTGATGCTGATAAAGTCTAAAGATGTTTTGGCGAGTCGAGATGCTGTCGAGAATCTACAATCAACTGGATGTAGCTGTCGTCAAAATCTCTCAGAAACAACGCAATACGGCGCATCAAGGAAGAGCGAAATGAAGAACTTTGTGAACATATTTATATAAAGGGTAATATTTTAGTTTATGGCTGAATGGCATGTAGCCAATACTACTATAAATTGAAGAAAATAGCAATTGAAATTAATAATTTCAGTGGTGCAATACCGAGAACTATTATATTATATACTGTTGTGTTACTCTACTATATTACTTGTTAACAGAGTAGTGGCGGTATAAGAATATTCACTACCCAATATTCTCCCGTGGGTGTCGTAAGAGGCGTCAGACGGAAACTAGAACAGGAGATGGGCCGCAACATTTTCCTGAAAACAATTCTAAATAATAAAAACTTGCGGTTACCAACCCGCTTGCCAAGCGTAGCAATTATGGCAAAATCCCTCCCATGATATTTTTTTACGTGGTAGGGCCATGCCGCAGCTATATTAGTAGTATAGTTGTAACACGAATGAGTCGGCTCGACCGGGGAAGGAACACGCTCTCACAGAATACCAGCAAAAAATGGCAGCTTGACACTGCTGTATTACATAGTGGTGAGTGTAGAAAACCGGAGACCCATTTCACTGGAAAAGAGGCATTCTATCTTAGTCTTCACGGGTGGCGGCGCATCTGCATTTTGATTCGTTACTGAGGATAAATGTAGAAGTCTATAGGCCACAGTAATCACTTACCATCAGGTGGACTGTGTGCTCATTTGTTACCCTTATTATAACAATTATTGTGATTTGAAACTCGACGAAATAATAAAGCTACACAATAAAGATACACATACATAGGTTTAAACTTGCGAGAGAATGAGATAGAATACAGTATACAGTGTTTCCTAATAGCTCGGTCTCATTTTCAAAAGGTTTCGCTTCTACCGCTTGTGAACTGCACACATGTTTTTTAGGGTTCCGTACCTCAAAAAGAAAAAACGGAACCCTTATAGGATCACTTTGTTGTCTATCTGTCTGTCTGTCAAGACCCTTTTTCTCAGGAACGCGTGGAGGTATCAAGCTGAAATTCATATAAAATACTCAAATCTGCTGTCCCTTGGAGCTGTGAAAAAATATCACGTCAAACTTCTAAGCCCGCAATCACCTGATGGTAACTGCATGCTGTGACTTTTAAACATCTACATTTATCCTCTATTAAGAATCAAAATGCAGATACGTTGTCACCCCTGAGGACTGATATGGAATGCTTCGTTTCCAGTTAAAAAGGTCTCCGGCTCTCTATATTCACCATACGAAACACAGCAGCGTTAAGATGCTATTTTACGCTGGTATTTTGTGAGAGCGTGGTCCTACCCGGGTCGGAGCCCTACCACGTAAACGTACGAGTGTAAAGAAGTTTTCACTTTAAAAGCTTTTATTATTTTTCATCTGTGTAATTAGATTTATTTCAGGTGACTGTCATTGAAGCAATGTTTAAGGTGCTGACAAAAAAGAAAAACAAGTTTCTAGAATCCTCCTCACATTTTAAAATACGATCATCTGACAAATAACGAGATAAGTTCGGGCGATCGGAAATTGACAGACCGACACGGATCAAGAAAGTTTCGCAATTTGTTCTTAAAACGATTTCAAAGAACCAACTTTATATCTTTTGCTTCACTTGAACTAAACGTTAATGGTATTCAATGTGAAAGTTAACATCCTAGTTAATATCGATCGCAGATACCGTTCGTAGCCAGGAGTGGGTTATATGGTCTTTACGTGGTAGAGCCATGCTGCAGCTATATTAATAGTATAGTTGTAGCACCACGCTCTCACAGAATACCAACGTAAAATAGCAGCTTAACGCTGCTGTGTTTTGTATGGTGAATATAAAGAACCGGAGACCCTTTTTACTGGCAAAGAGGCATTCCATCTTGGTCCTCACGGGTGACAACGCATCTGCATTTTGGTTCGTGATCGAGGATAAATGTAGATGTATGTGAGCCGCATGAACCACTTACCATCAGGTGGACTGTGTACTAGTTTGCCGCCCTTATCCTATGAAAAAATGGATGCTTATGAAGCTAAATAGGGATTGATCACTGGGAGCCTTCATGGCGTTACTAGTAATTTTATAGAATTTATTTTTTATTCTTTTTTCCGGTGGAAAAAAAAATCTACCGGCGAACAACTAACTTAATGAATTACTGTCATTGAAGCAATGTCGAATTGTGAAACTAAATGAGATTTCCCTAATTCCTCACTTTATCGTATTACGCTAGTAGAGACCTCTGAAATGTAATTAGCATCAGGTTCTCTGTTCGTATCTTTATAATTTTTTTTTATAAGAAAATTATCTCATTTAACCTATATTCTTAACTAAGAAGTAAAATAAATCTTATTAAGTGTTCTGGGGTCAAATATTTAAATATTTGTCGGGATTATTATATTCTTTAATACATTCGTCATTTCTCGCCAATATGATTTGATCTTAATGCATAATATCATATGCTTTGTAATTTTATAAAACAAATATTAAACTTCAAATTAATACTAAAAACCAAAGACATTTAAGTAGTAGTAAATATATATTTAAATCTCTGCTAAAAACCGACAATCAAAACTAAATAAAATCAAAACCTAAAGAGAATAAAATATTTTTCACATCGTAGCTTTTAAAGTATAATGTATCGAAGAAAAAAGAAGTATAACTTCGCCTCCAGGTCCTTCAAAAGAGTTATTGCGAAGGCAAAGTCAGAGCACATAGGCAGAATTGGCGAGAAACTAGTTCGCCTTCCTTCGGGAACCCGTGTATTCTGGTCTCTCACCAAGGCTGTCCAAGGGAATTTCTGTAAGCCATCACTACCATCTCTGCACAGGGAGGATGACTCACTGGCCCATGACGCAAAAGACAAAGCCGACCTTTTAGGCTCCCTTTTTGCGTCCAACTCGACTCTTGATGACGGGGGGAAAACACCGCCGACCATCCCGCGGTGTGAGTGCTCCATGCCGGATGTGCTGTTCTCACAGCGCTCGGTTCGCAAAGCACTGCTCTCCCTGGACATCCAGAAGTCGAGTGGGCCTGACGGAATCCCCCCAATTGTGCTGAGGACGTGTGCTCCGGAGTTGGCACCGGTCCTAACGCGTCTTTTCCGGTACTCCTACTCCCAAGGCGTAGTCCCGAATTCATGGAAGACAGCTTTTGTCCACCCGATCCCTAAAAAAGGCGACCGCTCAGACCCATCCAACTATAGGCCTATCGCGATCACCTCCTTGTTCTCCAAAATAATGGAATCCATTATTAACTGCCAGCTCATCCGGTACTTTGAGGATCACCAGCTGATTAGTGACCGCCAATACGGTTTTCGTCGGGGTCGATCAGCTGGTGATCTTCTGGTCTACCTGACCCATAGATGGGCGGAGGCAGTAGAGTCCAAGGGGGAGGCGTTGGCCGTTAGTCTGGACATTGCGAAGGCCTTCGATCGGGTTTGGCACAGAGCGCTTCTTTCGAAGCTGCCTTCCTATGGGCTTCCCGAGAAATTGTGCAATTGGATCACCAGCTTCCTTGCAGATCGGAGCATCAAGGTCGTTGTAGTCGGTGCATGCTCTGACTACAAGCCTATTAACGCTGGTGTTCCACAAGGCTGTGTGCTATCACCAACGCTGTTTCTTCTGCATATCAATGATATGTTGCTAACTGGTAACATTCATTGCTATGCGGATGACAGCACTGGTGATGCTCTATACACCGGCCGTGCCAATATTTCTCGGGAAAACGTCGCTGAGTACCGGAACAAACTTGTGTCTGAAGTCGAGTCTTTGCTGAACAAAGTCTCGGATTGGGGGCGACTAAATCTAGTCCAATTTAATCCTCAGAAGACACAAGTTTGCGCGTTTACCGCTAAAAAGAACCCCTTTGTCGTATCTCCTCAGTTTCAAGGCACTCCCCTTCTTGCCTCAGCCAGTATCGGTATCCTCGGAGTCGACATATCGAGTGACGTGCAGTTTCGTGGTCACTTGGAAGGGAAGGCCAAATGGGCCTCTAAAAAGCGGGACAGTATTTCATGCTGGCACACCGCCTGCTACTTTACAAGGCGCAAGTTCGGCCTCACATGGAATACTGTTCCCATCTCTGGGCAGGGGCTCCCCAGTGCCAGCTCCTTCCACTTGACCGCATCCAACGCAGAGCGGCTCGAATTGTCGACGACCGAGCCCTTTCCGATCGGCTCGATTCATTGGCACTGCGAAGAGATGTTGCATCCCTTTGCATTTTCTTTCGTATCTACCATGGGGAGTGCTCTGAGGAATTGTCCGGATTAATCCCAGCCGCCAAATTTCACGAACGCACATCGCGGCAGAACTCCCGATACCATCCACACCATCTGGATGATTGGCGGTCCACCACTGTGCGATTTAGAAGATGTTTTCTTCCTCGCACGACCTCCTTGTGGAATCAATTACCATCAGCGATTTTTCCGGACCGATACGACTTAGGGACCTTCAAGAAAAGAGCTTACTCCTTTTTAAAAGGCCGGCAACGCATCTGCGATTCTCCTGGTGTTGCAGTTGTTCATGGGCGGCGGTGGTCACTTACCATCAGGTGAGCCGCATGCTCGTTTGCCCCCTCTCCTATAAAAAAAAAATTAAAAGCCTGACTTTAGGGGCTATTATGCTGGGCACGCCACTATAGCGACGATAAGACCCCTCTTTGAGGAGTGGCTTGAGAGACGCCACGGCGTCCTCACCTTCCGCCTGACGCAGGTCCTCACCGGACACGGTGTGTTCGGGAGGTTCCTGCACCGAATCGGGCGGGAGGAAACGCCCGGGTGCTCCCACTGCGAGGATCGACCGGAGGACACGGTGGAGCACACCGTGGAGGTGTGCCCTGCCTGGGCGGAGCACCGCCGTGTCCTCGTAGCGGCGATAGGCGGCGGCGACCTCTCGCGTCCGGCCCTGGTCGAAGCCATGGTCCGGAGCGAGACGGAATGGGATGCCGTCACCACCTTCTGCGAAGCAGTGATGCTAGCGAAGGAGGTGGCGGAGCGGGAGAAGGAGAGAGCAGCAGCTTTCCTTCCCGGCCGCCGCGGGAGACGCCCCGGGCGTCGGGGGCTACGTCGTGGCCCCCGGCCACCGTAGGCGTGGGCCTGTGGACGGCGAGCAATGGGTAGCTCGCCGTCCGTCCGTCTAACGACGACAGGCCGTGTCGACGGCGCGTTTTGTTCAACGCGCGCCTCAAAGAGCTGTCAGCAGCGTGAAGGGGCCCGCAAGGGCCGACGCCTGCCGGGGCTGCGGGCTGTTCGAAAGAGATACCGCGGCTCCGGAACGTAAGGGCACTGAAGGAACACGGATGGTTTTTAGTCAGTAAAAGTCTAACACTCCCTTCCGCTCCACCCAGAGCGAAAGGCGTCATTTGATGATTTTCCATCCGCAAAAAAAAAAAAGGGGCTATTATGTGAAAATTATTTTAATCTTTTTAGTTATTGAAGTAGTTTTACCTTACTATTACTACTACCTTTTATTAATCACATATCGCAAGACCAATCTTATGTCTAGAATGTCGTGTAAATTGTAATATTAAAATATAGCAGAATCTAATCAGAAGAAATATATTCAGACCACTAACAAAATACTAACAACGACGTAAGTGTCCACATCCATGGACCACAGTATCATCTTATCTTTAGATGGACTGTGCTTGATTGTCGCTTAATTTTCCTTGAGTAAATAATTTTGTTTTGACATAACTATACATAATTTACTATAATATATACAAGCTGCTGTATAGTGGTGGTGTAAGAATAGCCACTATCCTATATTATCACCTCGTGGGTGTCGTAAGAGGCGACAGAGGGAAACTAGACTAGAAGATGGGGGGCAGCATCTTCCCTATAACAACATAAAATAAGAATAAACAGCAGTAGCCAGCCCGCCTACCATGAATGGAAACTTTAGCAAAATTACCTTATGAGGCTCATAGGAGAAATTTGTGGCAATGGGCCCGACTTCGTTCAACGGTGGACTTTTGATAAGCGGTAATGAATGATTACATAATTCGCATCTGGAGCTGAGTAATAAATGTATGAAATTTCTTCTCCGATTGAAAAGCTGAATACGAGAACTCACTGCACAAACTAGATCTACGCTTTAGAAGCGGCGAAATTCGCTTCGTATGCAGAAATTTTCTAGTACCCTCACGCTGCGCTAGAAAGTTCCCGCTTTCGTTAAAATAGTGTTTACTTTTTACTCCGGAGTACGCCGCGGGATGTATTTAAACTTGCGATTTTGTGCTCTTTTAATGTTGTCAATGTTTTAGTAATTGAAATTTACGCTGCGGCTGTAGCTTATTTGAGTTTATATTTCTTAGAAAATACTATTGCATTTTTTAAGAAATACACATAATATACACATTAAACAATATTGTAACTATAAATAATACTGATTTCTTATATTTACGCGAACACTACACATTGAATAAACCTGAATCATCCTAATTTCAATAGAGAGGGAGGCTGGGTACTACCACCTGCTTGGGATCCTGTAATTCATAAAATTAAAACTAAACCCAAGCATACCACTGCAAGACTTCAAGACGCAGTTAGTTCATTCTGCGTAGATCGGACCAAAATTAATAATTAAAAAGCTGAAGGTACTCCGGGTTAACTTTGACATCGGGACGTCAATCACCTCAGTCCCCCGTGACCACGGTTGCTGGAAAGCAACCGAAACGTCGGGAATATAAAATAAGTTAATTAAACGCGATAAAATCCGTAAAAATAGTTTTATTCAATAGTTTTTTCGCGTTTAATTTACTACTTTAATTCCCGACGTTTTGGGTGCTTTACAGCAAGGTACTGTAAGTTCATTCTGCGTAAATCGAATCAAAAATTAATATTATAAAACTGAAGGTAGCCGGGCTAACTGTGACATCGGGACGTCAAACATCTCAGTCCCCCCCGTGACCATGGGTTGCTGTAAAGCACTCGAAACGTCGGAAATTAAAATAGTAAATTAAACGCGATAAAATCCTTAAAAAATTGTTTTATTCAATATAAATAATATTAATCATTTTACAGTTACCGTTACAGCCTATTAAAAGTTCACTGCTAAACATTGCCATAGTTGCCATGCTTGGCAGGCAGGCTTCTAACCACAGTTTTTTTTTTACTTTTTGTTCTAATTAGAAGGACGCTGCTGCCCATCTCCGGGTTTGGTTCCCATTGTCGCCTCTTATGATAGGTAATATGGGATAGTGGACATTCTTACACCGCGACTACACGTTCAATATATTTAAGAATATTCATATTAAAGTGATCTCAAATTTTGGGTAATTCTTTTAAAGAAACTGCTAAAAAAGCCAGGTCTGTATCTAGATGAGGGTTCGAGAACAGTTGTAATGATGAACAATATGACTCAGCTTTAAAAAAGGCTTGGGTTTTTATTTTTATAATAATTGCTTTTATTTACGCGAATTGTTATTTTTAATGATTTCTTATATTTACGCGAACACTACACATTGAATAAAACTACATTTACGGATTCTATCGCGTTTAATTAACTTGTTTTTTATTGATTCCCGACGTTTCGGGTACTTTACAGCACCCATGGTCACAGGAGACTGAGGTGATTGAAATCCCGATGTCAGAGTTAACCCGAAGAACCTTCTGTTTTTTAATTATTAATTTTGGTCCGATCTACGCAGAATGAACTTACTGTGTCTTGAAGTTTTTTTTTTATAGGATCGGGTGACAAACGAGCACATAATCCACCTGATTGTAAGTGGTTACTGTGACCCATAGACATCTACATCTATCCTCAATAAAGACTCAAGATGCAGATGCGTTGTCACCCGTGAGGACTAAGATGGAATGCCTCTTTGCCAGTAAAAAGGGTCTCCGGTTCTCTACACTCACCATACGAAACACAGCAGCGTTAAGCTGCTATTTTACGCTGGTTTTCTGTGAGAGCGTGGTCCTTCCCCGGTCGAGCCGACCCATTCGTGCTACAACTATACCACTAATATAGCTGCAGCATGGCTCTACCACGTATAAAAACGTCTTGCAGTGGTATGTTTGGGTTTAGTTTTAATATTATTAATTACAGGACCCCAAGCAGGTGGTAGTACCCATCCTCCCTCTCTATCGAAATTAGGATGTTTTTTAATTTCAATAGCCTCACGTATCATCCTTGGCAGGAATCGATGTTCTTTCGCGAGAATTTGTGTTTTATCAAATCTAATGTAATGGCGGGTGCCGTCTAGGATATGATCACAAACTGCAGACTTCCCGGAATAGTTGGTGCTTCACATAGCTGACGTGAAGCACCAACATTCTACTGTACTTCTTACTAGATGGGTACCTACTACCACCCGTTATTTTTAAGTTAGAAGTGGTTAGTAGAAATGTACAACTACCAAAATATCAAAATGCAGAAATTCATAATAAATAACTTAACGCAAAAATATGAAATTACAAACGTTTCGTTTCAAGAAATTAAAGTCAACTTTGATCATTTATATTTAAAAAAAATAAGGTTTTTTTCAAGTAATACATTGACCAAATAACATTTTCATTCAAATATTTTAGTTTTTTGTCATTTTCACTATTTTTAGTGTTCCGTACCTCAAAAGAAAAAAACGGAACCCTTATAGGATCACTTTGTTGTCCGTCTGTCTGTCTGTCAAGACCCTTTTTCTCAGGAACGCGTGGAGGTATCAAGCTGAAATTCATATCAAATACTCAAGTCTACTGTCCCTTACAGCTGAGAAAAAACCAAACTTTCAAAAAGCCAACGCAATCAAAAGATACAGCCGTTTATGCCGTAAATTTTCGACATACGCAAGAGAATCAAAACCCTGTAGGTTTACTAGGTAGGGTACTTCCCGTAAACTCAGAATCTTGAAATTTGGTAGGAAGCAACGTTTTATAGCACAGAAAAAGGAAAAAACGCGAAAAGCATAAAGTTTTAGTTACATCATATAATCAAAATATTTTTAATAATTTTAAAGTTATATACCTACAGATTTGTTCGGAACCCTCGGTGCGCGAGTCCGACTCGCACTTTTGCCGATTTTTTTAAGCTTATTTCTATAGAGAGATATATAACATATTAACTATTTAATTATATAACGCAAAATAGTAAAACGGATCGCATGTGCCTTGTAGAACGCCATCTGCTCTTTTGTCTTAATTCACTGCTTGTACTCGCGTTACTTCGGTGCCCTGTGTTTTAATGCTCATACAATAATAAAAAAAAAAAAAACAACTGCGTAAAAAGTTTACTGAAAAGGATAAAATCAAACTTATGTTACTTTCACGTCTAAGACAAATCTAACATCACTCAATATGTTAAAATACATCAAGACATTTAGGCTACAGCCAAGGATATATACATATGTACATACATACATATATTACATTTACACTGGAAGTTACCCTTCTTAGCAGTTCCTCCTTGTAGTCCGCATTGTATCCTACTCAAGATAATTTTTCAAACATAACCATTACTCGTAAATTAAATAGTATTTCTCTGAACTTTTTGTTTCTCCTGACTTCAACTTTCGCGCAGGAGATCCCTCCCCCCTCCCCCCTCCACCTTCTCACGCCCCCACAACGTGTTTTCTCCTCCGCGGGGTAGACATTTCAAAAGTACTTCAAATAATGTATGTAAAGAAAATGTGTATAAAGTATATAAAGAAACCGTTATGAATAGGGTAATTCTTTTTTCATACAACTGCCACTGAAAAAAGATTATGTTTTTGTATGTAGATTCATGTTTCTTTGTGACCTGTAGTGTTCTAACTGCATGACGAATTTTGAATCGCAATGTGTCGTTCGGTTTGTTTTTATTATTGCATTGTTATAGGTTTTTAGCCCTTTTTATTGCAAAAATACCAATAAATTGTGTTCTGTTGTGAATGTGAATACTTAAGAGAATCTATTATCGCCTTTCGTCCCGTGGGTATCGTAAGAGGAGACTATATGAAAGGCTCCAAATAGCTTATGGCGTCTGAGGGGGTATCGTAGGAGGTAATTACAGGAGATTACATTTTATTAAAGTAAAATAACCAGATCCTAAACCGATCTCGTAGTACAATTGCTAATTCTCTAGCTAAGCGTGACGATTACATACATTACAAATATATAAGTAGTGGCACGAATGTCTAGCGGTTACTGTTATTGCGCATAAGCCGAAAATAAGGTATCATGGGGTGGTAAGCGGGTCGCGAGGCGGTCGGGGGTCGTTCTTACGTGCTGATTGGCTCGTGCGTATCGTTCGCACACGCTGATTGGCGCTCCAGTCACATTCGTGCAATTCAATTCGTGCGCGACAGTATCCATGCGCAGCTATCCCTTCCACGATTCGTTCAGCGCTAGACTTACATGCCGCGACTTGTAAAAGGCCCATGTTAAGCAAACTGGTGAACCGCTATGGGCTATTAAGAAAGAGGTATTATAGGCACTAAAAATCCCAGTTAAGACATTATTTGTTATTAATAATTACTAAGTGTAAGTAAGTAGTTGTTGACGAGTATGTTTACCTGGGACAAATAGTCCGACTGGGTAAGTCCAACTTCGACCGAGAGGTCAATCGACGGATTCAACTCGGCTGGGCAGCGTTCGGGAAGCTACGACACATCTTCTCGTCAGACATACCTCAAAACCTTAAAACGAAATTGTACAACCAGTGCGTGTTGCCAGTGATGACTTACGGAACTGAGACGTGGTCCTTCACTGCTGGCCGTATGAGGAAGCTCAAGGTCGCTCAGCGAGCTATGGAGAGGGCTATGCTCGGAGTTTCTCTGCGTGATAAACTTAGGAATGAGGATATCCGCAGTAGAACCAGAGTGACCGATATAGCCCAACGGATTAGTAAGCTGAAGTGGCAGTGGGCCGGCCATATAGCTCGAAGAACCGACAACCGATGGGGAAGAAAGGTTCTCGAGTGGCAGCCTCGTACCGGTAGGCGAAGTGTAGGGCGTCCCCCCACGAGATGGAGTGACGACCTGGTAAGACATGCAGGAAGTCGATGGATGCAGGTGGCTCAGGACCGTGTTTTGTGGCATTCTTTGGGGGAGGCCTATGTTCAGCAGTGGACTTGTGAAGGGCTGTAATGATAATGATGAGTAAGTATTAATAATTAAGAACTTTCTGCCGAGGAGACCGTCCGTGGAGGAGGGTATCACTCTCTTACTACTTCTGCTGTCAAACAGCAGTAAGTGCACTGCTGTGATCTTGTATGAAGGGCATAGGAAGCCTAATTACAGGCTGTGAGGAATTCCATCTTACTCGTTGTCCTCATAGGTAATAACAACAACAGACGTCTACTTAGACGGGTCATAATTTCTGTCAAAATCTTATCACTTAAAAATTTTGAATACTGGCTCGATGAACTTCTCCAATTTCATAAATATAACGTTTGCGCTTGCCGAAAATAAAAAATACATTAATTTTCATTCATTTTCAAATATGGAGTGGTCGAAGAAAGAAGATAGAGTAGCGGTTATCGCATTGCACTGCTGTGATTACGCGCCAAAAGAGATTTTCAATATTCTACAAAAATTGAAAATAACCCTACGATTTGTTTATCGCACTATCAAACAATTCTCCGAAGATTCAATCTTCGAAGATCGTAAGAGGACCGGCCGACCTCGTACAGTTAGGACACCCGTGATCAGCAGTGAAGGCGTGAATCCAACGAAATCCTGTTCGTAAACAAAAAATCTTAGCTCTTCAGATGGGCGTAAGCGGAACCACGGTCAAAAGAGTTATCAATGAAGACCTAGGACTACGAGCTTATCGTAAGAATACCGGACATTTTTTGAACGAGCGTTTTAAAAAAATTAGGCTGGATAGATCCCGTGCTTTGTTACGGCGGTATGTGGGAAAAAATACTGCGAAATTTTGTTTTCGGATGAAAAAAATTTTAACGTTGAAGAAAGTTATACTAAACAAAATGATAAGGTGTATGCCCACAGCAGTGAAGAAGCCAGCACGCGGCGATATTCCGAGGGTTCAACGAGCACATTATCCTTCGTCACTCATCGTTTGGCTTGAAGTCTCATATTCAGGCTTAACTGAGGTGTTTTTCTGTGAAAAAGGTGTAAAAACTAGTGCTGAGGTGTACGAAAATACCGTCTTAACAAATACAGTGGAACCTCTTTCTCAAACAATGTTCAAAAACAGACATTGGATATTCCAACAGGACTCTGCACCAGGTCATAAGGCACGAGCACGCAAAACTGGTTGACCGCCCATGGAATTGACTTTATCGGACATGAAGACTAGCCCTCTTTTAGTCTAGATTTAAGCCCAATGGATTATAAGATATGGCAACATTTGCAGAAGAAAGTCTGCGCTAAACCTCATCAGAATTCGGAATCTCTCCGAGCATCTTTGCCTAGAGCAGCGGCAGAAATAGATGAGTGTGGTGCGTGCTGCGATTGATGATTGGCCGTGTCGATTAAGGGCATGTATTCAAAATAGGGGAGGGCATTTTGAATAATGTAAATAGAATTGTATTCTAAATTAAATTACCTTTCATTTCATATATAATTTCTATATAATTATCAAAAAGTGTATCATTAATCTTATAAAAAGTTTTTGACAGAACTTATGACCTAAGTATATTTAAAATGGCTTGATCCATGGGCTACAGTAGCCATCTACCATCAAGTGCACTGTAAATTCTAAGTCACTTCAATTTTGCTAAACAATAATATATAAAGTCCTAGAAAACCACTCATCCAATGTAACCTACTTTTTAATTGTATTAAAGGCAATGTTTTCAAAAGCAAACAACTGCGCTGCCGCGCCACACTTGTGTAAGATTCAGCAAAAGTGGAACAGTAATGCAATTTCTTGATTAAACATGAATTAAATTGATTTTACACAAAAGACGCTCGGAAAAACTAATACCGAGCGGTACCGCTAGTTCAATGTGAAATGTTTGTAAGGAAAACTGTTTGAAATAGTTTTAAGAGTTCAATTTTTTAAATGTAAATAAGTTAAATTTAACGCTTCGAATGACAGAAATGAATACTAAATCACAAGGAATAATCATGCAAATGATTATATTATTCGAATGAATTAAAACCTGTTAGGAGTGGAGGCGAAGTTATTGTCCCAATTACTCAATTCCAAATCCCATTATCCCAATTCATCCCACGGGCGTTGTAAGAGACGACCGGGCGGCGTTTAGTACATGCAAACGTGTTCCTTTGTTTTCTCTCTGGGTAGTGACACTAGCGCAAATGTTTTCTTACAATACCTATCCACTGCCATATACTTATATTGTACAACTAAATGTACAAGAATTGATTACTACTTATATGGATCTTGAAAAAAAATTAAAATCTATCAATTTTTGGTGGAGGAAATAGGGGAATACGTGATGATGATTTCGTATATAGGTGTGATCAGTCCGGGATGCAGTTGTTTCTCTTGGTAGTCTATCTAGATCGGTCGTTGGGGCACAGCGTGACAGCAATAGACCGTTAAAAATCTTATCTTCAAATTTCTTTGCCCATCAATTCTTTAAAGATCTCATGGCCTCATATAGATGACGGTACACTTGTCTTGTATAAATGCCACATGAAATATACTTGAATTTTGATGTTGCTTACCGAAGCTGACCGTACTCAGATCAGAAGTACTAAGATCTAGCTAGTGTGTGTGTAAGTGCGTGTGTGTGCGTGTGTGCGTGCGTGCGTGCGTGGGCGTGCGCGTGCGTGCGTGCGTGCGTGCATACTTGCGTGCGTGCCTGCGTGCGTGCGTGCGTGCGTGCATACTTGCGTGCGTGCCTGCGTGCGTGCGTGCGTACCTGCGTGCTTGCGTGCGTACGTGCATTCGTGCGTGCGTGCGTTCGTGCGTGCGTACGTGCGTGCGTGCGTGCGTGCGTACGTGCGTGCGTGCGTACGTGAGTGCGTGCGTGCGTGCGTGCGTGCGTGCGTGCGTACGTGCGTACGTGAGTGCGTGCGAGCGTGCGTGCGTGAGTGCGTGCGTGCGTGCGTGAGTACGTGCGTGCGTGCGTGCGTGCGTGCGGGCGTGCGTGCGTGCGTGCGTGCGTGCGTGCGTACGTGCGTGCGTGCGTGCGTACGTGCGTGCGTACGTGCGTGCGTGCGTACGTGCGTGCGTGCGTGCGTACGTGCGTGCGTGAGTGCGTGCGTGCGTGCGTACATGCGTGCGTGCGTGCGTGCATGCGTGCGTGTGTGCGTGAGTGCGCGTGGGCGTGCGCGTCCGCGCCAGTGTGTGTGTGTGTGTGTGTGTGTGTGTATGTGTGTGTGTGTGTGTGTGTGTGTGTGTGTGTGTGTGTGACCATAAAGCTGGTGGGATACTGCGTGAACCATTTAAAAGTACTCGTCTAAGAAACTACCTAATTAACTCAGAAGTGAAAATACTCACAGTTAAGCAACTTCAATTCATTGAAGGTATAGGGCATATCAGTGAACTATAGTCATAACAGCGATCACAATAGATCTGATGATACTGGTCTTGTTCGACCTGCAATACTGCTCGCACAAATAATACTGAAAACACGCCTAGTGGATTATTAATTAGTGGTGACAACGGAAAACTTTACGATGTATGTCCAGCAGTGTACTGTTGCAAAAATACAAAATAATTTTAAAGAATTTATATGCTTTTACGTGGAGAGCTGCAGCTATATTGTGGTTATTATAGCACGCATGTGTCGGGTCAATCGGGAAAGGAAAACGCTCTCACAGAATACTAGCGTAAAATCGCAGCATTATAATTATGTTTCGTATAGTGAGTGAAAAGAAGCGGAGACATTTTTTGCTGGAAACGGGAAATTTCATCTTAGTTCTCAAGGCGATAACACATCTACATTTTATGAAGATGTCTATAGGCCTCAGCATCCGCTTACCATAAGATGGATTATGCGCTCGGATGTCACCCTTGTTCTTTAAAAAAAAATTGCAATTTTTATTCTAGGATATCCTATTCACATTATGAAAGCACCTAAGATTAACAAAAGACAAACGAGATTCAAAGGCTTCTTTATCGCGTTTCAAAGCACTGTTTCACAAATAACAAGAATAGTTCGTTAAAGTCAGAGACGGATTTGATAAATTTTGCACAATTTTGTTTTGCGTTTATTTCTGTTAATATAACTATTTATTTATATTATGATTCTGTTTAGATATCGTAATATATTCATAAGTATTTTATAAGTTTATAACAGAAGGATGACAGACAAGCTTGTAGTTAAGCAACTAATACAGATTATATGCACATATACCTAACTCCTAGTAAGTCTACGGATGCGTTGCCATCCCGAAGATCTTATTAGCTGGCATGCCTGATAGCTTGTGACTGTAAATGGCTATCTATGCCTTTAAAATCAGAGCACAGCCGTGAGTGTTCATTAGCTGCAGAAGTAAGCAAGCAAGCATATTTTACATTTTGGTTCGTGTATTTCCGTCGAATAATAATAAATAAATAATAAATAAACTACTTTTTATAATAAATAACTGGCCAAGTGCGTGTCGGGCCACGCACAACTCTATATAGTATAGGGTTCCGTAGTTGCCCGTCACAATATGTGGGTTTTCTTGATAATGAGCATAATAAGCGAGTTCGTGGTTTGATCGCTATAACGACTAAACATTTACACAAATAGGAAGATCGTAATGAAGGACTTATTTTCAAATCAGACTTATAGGCAGTGGTATTCAAAAAAGATTAAAAAACTTTTCGATTTTGAAAATAATACAATTTACATCAAATCATTCACATGCCAAGGTGCAAAGATGATCATAGTTGACTATCTATCTATATATTTCTGGCAGTCGAACCCTAAGATTTACAACGACCGTAACGAACCTTCACGTAAACTACCATTGCCATAAATTATCCCGAGGTCGCACGGGTAAACCAAGAGTGTGACGAATGAAACTGTATGAGGCTATATGATTGTATGAATACTTTGAATGACACCTACAATGACTACCAACTAAAAAATAAGTGAAAGTAGTAAGTAAGTAAGAAAGATCGTTCCTGCCTATCCCGTACATGAAAAAGTAAAACTATAGTACTAATGCATATAAGTCGTTTTCTTCATAAAATTTTTATTTATAACAGTTTACAATAACATTACAAAGTTATAATGCAGCTAGTTTTAGGCCATTTTCTATGGAATAGTAACAAAATTTTTACTAATCCATGTGCATTTTATAAGTTGGTCGACTATTATTCGTTAACTTTTTAATTGTACTTAGCTGTGATAGTTTTCCTTTTAACTTCATTATAATATATATATATACATATATATACTACTGTCATGTATACTCTTCACATTTCCAAAAACAGCGGTTTAGATGGTAAAGTGGTATTTTACATTAGAGTCATGTGTCCCCCACATGAATCTATTTGTATAAGTACCCAAAATAAAAATGTTTTTTAAGATTTTAATTCACAGTTTTCTAGACGTCATTAATATCTATAAAAGCCAAATTACAGAATTACAGCACCTAGGCCATCTGAGCAAAACCGCGAACGGACGGACATAGCGAAACTATAAGGGTTACTTGTTGTGTAACTACGGAACCCTAATAAAACGGGTTAAATTTGCAAGATGTTGTGGCTAGGATTAAAATAATAATGCTTAGGTGGTTTGGACACGTATAAAGAATTAATAAGGAAAGACTGACAAAGCAAATGAATGTTGTACAAGTGAGTGCCAGCGTCGGAAAGGGACGCCCTAGACGGAACTCTATCGACCAAATTGTGCTAGTGCGTAGGTATGTCAGGATCGTGCCAAATGAAAGTCCGTAATAGTCTCTTCCTACCCCTTTGGGTAACCGTCGTGAGAGTTTATGTATGTATCTATGTATTTACGAGGAATGACTTAGTAAGTGTAACATACTCTTTAACTTTTATGCAATTGAATACAGTGCATACAGTGCAACAAATGGAAATAAAGTGCAGTGTAACCTCAGGCGCAACACTAATGGTTTCTGCACTAAAAGATACTAAACTAAGAACAACGATTTACAACGCAAACAATGTACAACGCAATACTTTATGAGGTGTTTATTTGTGTTCACTCCGCACTCCCATAGCTTACCCACACACTGTGAATCATTTTACACATAATTTTGGCATCCATGCCTCGCGCCCGAACGGCGCGTATACATCAAATCATAAAAAATCTGACAGAGAACAGCTCTTTACACTATCCACTAATCAATTTTTCGGACGCTGTATCAAAACATGAGGCGTTAAAAGTCGTTTTAAAGGCCGCGCTAAATATAAGTCTGACTTTACATCGCCGTGGTCGTTTAACCGTAACAAGGGGATGCCATTAAAATTTGTGCATATTTTACGAAGTTTTCGACATTATACTGTGTGTATTTTAGAACATCGTTTTATTTTTTTGCTTTAAATTACTGCTCTTGTTATGTTGGATGTTTGTATTTTAGAGGGTCTGGAATTTTCTCCACGGATTCCGTTAATAGCACACACATTTAATGTCAAACACGTAGATATACAGGGTTATTTTCAAAGAATAGCCAAATTTTAAACTTTTATTGCTATTTTTGAAAATACGAGTAAATAAGGCTTCTACATTTATTTGTAGCTATTCCAAATTGAATGGGCAATTTATGGGCAACAACGTTTTTACTTACCTATCGACCTTTATGAATGCGCAGTAAAATCAGTTAAAATAATTAATTCAGACGGATTGTTTGAGATTTTTTTAAATTAATTTTTCATCATTTGCCTATATTACTTATTCTGAACCACATGGTTGCAGAACTTGAAATTTTTTATTAAAATATTTTTTTTACAATTTTAGTGCCTACTGCAATCAAACATTTTTTACGATGTTTTAAAACCGACTGTAAGTGTGTGCAGCATTTAGAAATAGTTTCCTTCGTCAACATCTTGCATCTATATGAACGGTATTAAACCGCGCAAAGTGTATCTTCACTTTTCTGTTTTAATCAATGATCTCGGGTATCTTTTACGACTCAATAGTGCAGTGTTAGGGTTCTGGCTGCAACGCTACTGGGAACCGTTACTTGGAAGACATATCAAGAAGATAAAGTAGAAGGTGAAGTGTTCCGCTTTGCACATTTCACCCTGTATTTTATCGATAACATATTATGATATTATATATCATGACGTCTCCGTGGAGCAGTGGCTTAGCAATGAGTTGCTGCGCTAGGGGCCGCAGGTTCGAATCCCTTACGGTACAAGTATTTGTATGGCCTACAAATAATTGTTCCGGGTCTGGATATTTGTCCTTGTGCAATTACAATTAATGCAATTTACAGTGGTAGAGCCACGCGGATGGGCCGGCTCGAACCGGGGTGGTACCACGACCTCACAGAAAACCAGCGTGAAGTAGAGGTTTACCTCTGCGTTTCGCTTGGTGAGTGCAGGTGGCCGGAGGCCCTCTTTACTGGAAATGAGGCATTCCATCTTAGTCCTCACGGGTGACAACGCATCTACATTTTGATTTGTAATAGAGGATAGATGTAGATGTCTATGGGCCGCAGCAACCACTTACCATCAGGTGGACTGTGTGCTCGTTTGTCACCCATATCATATAAAAAAAAAATTGTGTTTGTAAACTACCTTCACAATACATGAGAAAATCCTAGTGCAAGGGGTAACAAAAAAAAGATATAT
Organism: Parnassius mnemosyne; assembly: GCA_963668995.1. Classification (NCBI taxonomy): domain Eukaryota; kingdom Metazoa; phylum Arthropoda; class Insecta; order Lepidoptera; family Papilionidae; genus Parnassius; species Parnassius mnemosyne. Next base: position 10,068,663 of record CAVLGL010000115.1, read on the forward strand.
CGATAAGGTAATAAGAGCATTCGATAATAGGTGGGTGGTGACGACAATAGAGAATCTATCTCTCCATTTCGGCCTGTTAGCGTCGTCAGAGGCGACTACAGGGAATGCAAGAAAGGTGTTGCAGTTGTTCATGAGCAGCAGTTGACACTTACCATCATCTTTTTTTTATATAATAGGGGCAAAATAAAAAAAAGATCTCATGGCTGCGACAGACGTATCTATAAATTTGAAGTTTGATATTTTGAAAACTAAACTTACATAATTGCTATTGCTAAAAGTGATCCACATCACATTAATTGTAAAAAGAAATTTGGAAAAATTGTATAACATTTCATTTTATTTAGCCAAAACACTACACATTTGACCAGAGGGACAACATAAATTCATAATGGTTTCTCTTCTTTGATAGCGTATCTTTAAAACTGGATTTTTATTACTATTTTGTAACCTTTAATATGAGACTTAAGTCAAAAGAATTTACTAATTTGTCATAAACTATATTTGTTATGATGTTCTGTATGTAGCATATTATAGAACATATATATATACACACACTACATAACACATTTCTACTGAGGAACAATATAAGTTAATAACGATTTCTTCTCTTTGATAGCGTTTCCCTAAAACTGTATTTGTATATTTTGTAACCATTCAATTGAGATCATAAAGTGAAAATTAGTTAATTCATATGACATACGAATTAACTAATTTTATGATTTTCGTTCTGTTACACTCAAAACATCATTATATGATGTTACACTCAAAACATCATTATTTGAGTGTAACAGAACGAAAATATAAGGTTTTCGTTACAATTCAACGAAATTCTGAAAACGAGAGTTAATGTAGCTATATATTTTTACGTATGTGTACGTAATTTTTTCTTAATAACACATACAAAAGATTATAATTCTAATAGAGGGTTAACAATTGCCTGAATCGTCAAAAATACGCTTTCGAGGCTACTTTGAACTACAAAGCCGTGAGCTCTCGATTTTGAAGGGTACACGCCTGTGAAAGACGAGCGAGGGTTACACTAAGTACTCTCCTGCCACTTAGACATTCAGGGGGTTGATTCAAAGTGGTGCGAGCGTTGTGGTTTCAGTTAATGCTGCGTATCGTAATTTGTCTCCTAGACAACTACGGTACGTATCTCTTAATAGCCAATTGCGTTGATACTTTGTTTAATGCCTGGTTTCTTTATATAAAACATTTTCGTAACAACCTGTTCTGCATTGAAGGAAGTGCATGGACAATATAGAAAACTAGCGATCCGCCCCGGCTTCGCACGGGTAATTTCTGGATCTCGACAACAGCGCCGCCTACTGGGTCCAATGTTAATGAAACTTTTTTTTATTCAATATAGATTATAAATAATACTTATTGAAAGTCACTCTTTTGTTTAATTACCTCTGATTCGAAAAAAAACCTCTGTCCTGGGAAGAACCAGCGAAAAACCCAGCGGGGCTTTTTTTTAAAAAAATAACAGCTTACAATCATGTATGTTACACAAATTAACAATACGACAAATTAGAAATAGCTTGGAGCGATCACCTCATTTCCAGGGGTTATTATCATCCATAAATTCTTTAATATTATAATAACCCTTTTTATACAAACTTAGTTTAAATAAAGTTTTTGAACTTTGAGCAGGTCAAATTTTGTATATTTTCTGGAATTTTGTTGTAAAATATACATCGCCCCAAAATGAATGACTGACTCGATGGAGTCGAGTAACTGGTACTACTACCTTGTGTCTGTTCCTAGTATTTACTAAAAATAAGTGATATTCATTCTGAATATCACTTATTTTTGTAAAACTACTTTTATTTTTGTGTACGTACATTACATTTTCATAAATGTATTGAGAGGCCAAAGTTGATATATTAATTTCCTTAAATTTTTGTCGCAGCGACTCTTTAGGCTTTAAATCATAAATTGCTCTTATGGCCCTCTTCTGTAAAACAAATATCATTTCAGTGTCAGCTGCGTGTCGCCATAACAAAATAAAATACGACATTATGCTATGGAAATAGCTAAAGTAAACTAGTCTAGCTGTTTTAACACTGGTAACACTTCTAACCTTTGTTACAGCATATGCTGCAGAACTAAGTCTGTATGCTAGTTTCTCCCCATTTAAAATTACATTAGTATTTAATTGTTTGACATTTGGAGTCATGAATTTCATACATTTCGATTTAGTGTCATTTAAATTCAAATTATTAACATGGAACCAATTTACTAATTTAGATTTAGCATTATTTTAATTAATTCTAAACCATTCTCGAAAAAACTTAATCACACTCCACAATATTTCTTCGGTCGGTTATAAAATCGGTCCAACCGTTTAGGAGGAGTTCAGTCACATACACACAGGCAGAAGAATTATACTATATATAAGTCTGACTTACTACGAAAATTTGTTTAATTTAAGCCGCATCTTTAGTTTGTGTTCGAGACGGCCAAAATGACTGTTCACAACGGCAAAAATGACTTTAAACGAGAAAGTGATTAAGGAATATTTATTTGTTTAAAAAATGAAAATACGGAAAAATTGACTAAATAATGTATTAAATATAGTTTCACCATGTATTTACAACTCTCAATATGTTTGTATAGAAGGTCGATTTGACAATAGTTAATATAAACAACTTTATTTTGTTTAAGAAAATATCGACCAATCACAGCGCGCCGCGCTATAGAACTTTCTGGAAATTTAAATTAACTGCGTAATAGTTTTAAGCAAAAAATTAATGAGAATAATTTTATGTCTGAAAAGAGTTGTAAATATGGTATTTAGTTAGCATATGATGTATAGATCGTTATAATAAAGAAATATTTTGTATAATTAAGCACGATTTAAAAGTTATAGGATAATTAAAGAATTAATATGACCAATTAGTGTAAAAGTTTAGGACATTTCAATGAATAACTTTGTTAAATGTAAATATATTAATTATCCTTTATCGCATACTAATGTAGAACAAAAATGTCTATTTAATGATGTATAGCATGTTAGAGTTAAGATTTGTATTATATAGAAAAGTTGCAATTTGTGCCATTTGCATAAAGAAAAATGATTGAAAATAAAGAGGCAAATGGGAATTGGCAAGCGGCTCTCTATAGAGTATAGCCGAAGTCTACCTTATGGGGGCAAATCATAGTAACATTGTAGTAGGAAGAACTACCAGTAACAAGCAGCAGTATCCGGTAGTAGCTGAAGTGACTAGTAGCAGAACACAGTGAAAAGTTAAAGTGAAATAGAAAAGTTTAGCTAGCCGAAAAAGGTCGTAACTGAAAAATCGCAGTTACACATAGTCGAAAAAAGTGGCAACTGAAAATTCTCAGTTGCACATAGAAAAATAGTGTCAGCTAGCCAAAAATAGTGGTAACTGATATTCGCAGTTACATATAGTGAAAAAGTGTTGGCTAGCTGAAAAAAGTGGTAACGGAAATTTCGCCGTTACATTTCGTGAAAAGTGTTAGCTAGACGGAAAAAGTGGTAACTGATATTCGCAGTTACAAAAGTGTTTAAATTCAACTAATTTTAGTTGATTAATAGCTGCTAGTCAGTAGTGTTTGAAAACCAGCTGCTACCAATAGAAATTTTGGATACTACCAATAGAAATTTGTTACTTTCAATAGATATTTAAAATTACCAATAGAAATTGTAGAGAATACCAATAGAAACTTGTTACTGCCAATAGAAATTTGATATTACCAACAGATATTTTAAAAATACGAATAGAAATTTTAGAAAACCAATAGAAATTTTAATATTACTGTGTGTTTAATTAAATCTGTGTTTTAAAATATATAGTGAACAATCATAGTTGAAAAATAGTGATAAATAAATAACAGTGTAAAATCTCGCGACAAATTAATTAGTCGATCCGCTGGCCACTCCCTTGCTATTTTAATTTACAAATCGTGCATTTTAATTTTGAACCTCAGTCCACAGTTTATCCGCAGCAACCAAAGAGACGGCAGTGAAAGACGGCAGTTGGAGGAGTCTGGAACCTACAGGTGTAGGACGTGAGCGACTCGCGGGGTATCTCCGACAACATTTACTCCGGAGAGTTACGCCCGTCCGGCACATTTTATGGTCCTTCGAGCCGGATTCTTCTGTTTAAATTCCGAGCCGAGGCCACATTTTATGGTCCTTCGAGCCGGATCCTTCCGATTGAACTGCCAGCCGGACCATTTTATGGTCCTTTGAGCCGAATCATCCGTATACACCGGACCACATACGCTGGTCATTCGAACGGGATTCGTCAATCCGTTAGTATTTCGGAACCGGGTAAATAATCACTACCGTTTTAAAGTTGCTGAAATTTCAGAATCAAGATGCCGATCACTCGTTCGCAAGGAAGGGGAACCATGGCGTGGACTATCGGTCTGGATGATGGACCGTCGGACAATACCGACACCGTCCGCCACCAGATGCCACCACGCTCACCATCCACAACAGAAGGCGCTGAGGCGCCAGCTTGCCCCCGCGATGGGGGGGTACTCCTGCCTGTGCCAGCCGTTGTTAAAGCCGGTACACCGAAGCAGAGAGAACAGATAGCTTGCCCCTGCGATGGGGGGGTACACCTGCCAGTGCCAGCCGTTGTTAAAGCTGGTACACCGAAGCAGAGGAAACAAATAGAAGGCAACGATGACATTCGCTGTGCATCACCGCCAACAGCCCGGGTATATTCCCGCGCCGAAGAACCACCAAGGGGCCACACCGATAAAAGTACAAGGTCAAAGAAGACCACTCGGCCCAATAAAAGGGTTTTGAAGGCTCGTGAGGAAGTGCTGAGAATAAAATTGGAACTCGCACAGATCTCATTACAAATGGCTGAAGAAGATGATGAATCGGACGACTATGATGAGGATGGTCACTCCAAAAGTGAGTATGTCCGATCTTGGCTCGAAAATTCTGTAGCCAAACAAAAGCCAACGCAAGGCGCAACCACCGGTGGGGAGGCCCCACTTAATAAAAACATCACAAAGCCACCCCCGGAGGTTGTTGACCTCAGTGAGCAGCCGATGAAGCTCACAAACAAGGATTCGAAGGTTGATGAAGAAAGGGAGCTCCTACCTGCTGTATCAGAGCCCGCCTACCAGGATCCCCAACCGGAAGAAGCAACCAAGAATCCCATAATAAAAAGACCTAACCAGGCACCTGTCAGCAATGAAGACGGTGCTCCGACCATTCATATCGGAGCTCACGTCCGCTATAGCCGCACTCGCTGATAAACCAAAACCAGAGAGTGCATCGTCAAATACTTTCGCAGCATCAAAAGCGATAATGACACTGCCGAGCTTTAGCGGAGCACATACTGAATGGCTTTCGTTCCGTGCCATTTATGAAACAACCCGAGGCTACTTCAATGACATAGAAAATACTGCTAGACTACGAAGAAGTCTACAAGGAAGAGCCTTGGAAACAGTTAGTTCGGAACTCATCGGGCATGCTAAACCAGATGAGATTATGCGAGAACTGGAGCTACAATTTGGGCGTCCAGATTCAATCGCGCAAGCAGAAACCGATAAATTACGGGGATTGCCACGCTGTACAGAGGCACCCAGAGATATTTGTACATTCGCGAGCAAAGTGAGGGGAAGCGTCGTCACACTTCGAGCACTCAAGCGAGACCATTACCTCGTTAACGCAGAGCTGCTACGACACCTCACAGACAAACTGCCAAACTCTATACGCGCGCAGTGGTATAGAATTTATACAGAAAAGTATGACTCAAGACCAGACCTCGGTTCCTTCAGTGAATTTATCACCGAACAAGCTCGCTACTGTAGTGCATTTGCGCCTCCTGAGATCATAAGCGGAGCGCAAAATAATCGTCCAGAGCATAGGACGCACACGGCTACCACTAAGCCGTCTCCGAAATGCAGTGTGTGCGAAAAAGAGGGTCATTACGGATCCGACTGCAACAAGTTTAAAGAGGCAGATATTGATAAAAGATGGCAACTCGCCAAGCAAAGGAATTTATGTTTCCGGTGTCTGCGTTATAGAAGTCAGACACACAGATGCAAAACCACGAAGTGTGGAATAAAAGGATGCAACGCGACACACAATCGACTCCTTCATAATAATAGAAAGGAAAAGACAGAGGGCCCACTAAAAGAACCTCAAGAGACAGTGGCAAACTCATTCGCTGTATCAAAGCATCAAGCTTACTTGAAGATAATTCCAGTTCGAGTAATTGGACCGGCGCGAGCAATAAACACACACGCTCTGCTGGATGATGGGTCGACAGTCTCGTTAATGGATCAAGAAATTGCCGATCAAATTGGAGCTAAAGGGCGGTTGGACCCATTCAAGATCACAGCTATCGGGAACACTACCCTCGATTCGCCGGACTCCCAAAGAGTCAAAGTGTCACTAAAAAGTCTCCATAGAAAAAGGGTGCCATTCAGAGCACGCACGGTCGCCAGCCTAAACTTGGGGCCGCAGACTGTGCGTGCAACAGACATAGAAAATTGTAAGCATTTGAAAGGCTTAAAGGATCAATTGACATATGATTCAGGCAACCCTAGGATCCTGATAGGACAAGACAACTGGAGACTCTTAATAGCCACACAAGTACGCAGAGGTCCACCGCACCAGCCAATAGCCTCGCTCACAGAACTGGGATGGGTGCTACACGGGGCGCACACTAAAGCCCCGCATCAGCGCGTCCACACGGCCAACGAGCTGTACACGAGCGAGGAGAATATAAATGACCAACTCCGCGAATACTTCGCGCTGGAATCTTTAATGATAAATCCGAGAAAACCAGATTTCGATCCAGAGAAGCAAGCCGAAGAAATACTAATAGCAGCAATAGAGGACAATAGTAAAGTGGACGACTGGCGCTGGGTACCCACAAAATTGAATATAGCTGACACCGCTACGAGGGACGTACCACCCAATTTCGACTCTAACCACGAGTGGTACAGTGGCCCATCATTTCTATACAAAGAACCGTCAGCATGGCCAACAGAACGACCCACGTCATCCGAACCTACTGGTGAAGAAAGATCTCTCACCATCACAGAAAGATATAGAGCTCCGCTATATAAAGAGGCCATTCCCGATCCGACGAAATTTTCGAAATGGGAACGCTTAGTGCGAGCTACGGCCAGAGTGCTTCAATTCATAACACTCTGCCGCAAAACAACCGACAGGACCTTTTATAAAAGGACAAAAAAAAATAGAGAGGAAGACCCCGACTGGAGGAGATCGAAGTGCAATCCGCGACGTCTCGCGCAGCCTCCCAGTCAGGTGAAAAGCAAAGATGTAAACAAATACATCACACTGGAGGCCGAATATATAAGAAAGGCCGAAAAGCTCCTGGTACATGTCATCCAGGAAGACTCCTTCACACAAGAGATAGCCGATCTCCGTAACGATAAGAGGGTCGCCCATGATAGCCGCCTACGACCACTACAGATACAATTGAAAGACGGGATCATTGCGCTACGAAGTCGAATAGCCGCTGTAAAAGGAGTCTCTGAAGATATGAAAGGGCCAGCTATATTGGATGGTGATCATCACATCACCCAATTGTATATTGATTGGACGCATCGTAGCCTGCATCATTGCGGGACCGAACCAACCATCAACGAGGTTCGACAGCATTACTGGGTAATCAGACTAAGACCCACTACTAAAAGAATAGTAAGCCAATGCGTTCAGTGCCGCATAAGAAAGGCACAACCATCCATGCCAGCCACCGGTGATCATCCCAGCACGCGTCTCGCACATCACCAGAGACCGTTCACGTTCACCGGCCTGGATTATTTTGGGCCACTCTCCGTAACAGTGGGACGTCAGCATCAGAAGAGATACGTGGCGCTCTTCACCTGCCTTACATCACGAGCTGTACATTTGGAAATTGTGAAAGATCTCAGCGCAGACTCTGCCATACTGGCATTAAGAAGATTCGCAGCGCGCCGAGGATGTCCCACCGAGATTTACTCGGACAACGGCACCAATATGCACGGTGCCGACAAGGAGCTTCGAGAGGCCTTCCGAGAAGAAGCCAGCCGACGAGGCATAGTCTGGCGATTTATAACCCCCTCCGCGCCTTTCATGGGAGGGGTGTGGGAACGGCTTGTTCGATGCGTGAAGACGGCACTATACACCGTCCTTCATGAGAGACATCCGCACGAAGATGTCTTGACCACGCTGCTCTGCGAGGTGGAATATACAGTAAACAGCAGACCATTGACTCACATCTCAGTAGACAGCAAAGACAACGAGTCCATCACTCCAAATCACTTCCTATTGGGAGGATCTGCGAGACTGCCAACACCTGGAGTTTTTAGTGAAAAAGATGCGAACAGCAAAAAACACTGGCGACGCTCCCAGATACTCGCTGACATGTTCTGGCAGCGTTGGGTCAAAGAATATCTGCCGGAACTTCAAAACCGGCGGGAGGCCCACGGTCAAGGCCCCGATCTCCAGGTGGGCGATCCAGTCCTCATAGCTGACAGCCAGTTACCTCGTAACACCTGGCCACGAGGAAGGATTGAAAACATATACCCCGGGGCGGACGGACAGATCCGCACTGTGGAGGTACGCACAGCGAATGGACTAATCAAGAGGCCAACCAGAAAACTCGTGCCGCTGCCGAAGTAGAGGCAACGTCTCTCACCGAAATTATGCAGCGCCGCTGCGACGGGTCTTCGCGACGCTGCACGGCGGGAGAAATGTTTGAGACGGCCAAAATGACTGTTCACAACGGCAAAAATGACTTTAAACGAGAAAGTGATTAAGGAATATTTATTTGTTTAAAAAATGAAAATACGGAAAAATTGACTAAATAATGTATTAAATATAGTTTCACCATGTATTTACAACTCTCAATATGTTTGTATAGAAGGTCGATTTGACAATAGTTAATATAAACAACTTTATTTTGTTTAAGAAAATATCGACCAATCACAGCGCGCCGCGCTATAGAACTTTCTGGAAATTTAAATTAACTGCGTAATAGTTTTAAGCAAAAAATTAATGAGAATAATTTTATGTCTGAAAAGAGTTGTAAATATGGTATTTAGTTAGCATATGATGTATAGATCGTTATAATAAAGAAATATTTTGTATAATTAAGCACGATTTAAAAGTTATAGGATAATTAAAGAATTAATATGACCAATTAGTGTAAAAGTTTAGGACATTTCAATGAATAACTTTGTTAAATGTAAATATATTAATTATCCTTTATCGCATACTAATGTAGAACAAAAATGTCTATTTAATGATGTATAGCATGTTAGAGTTAAGATTTGTATTATATAGAAAAGTTGCAATTTGTGCCATTTGCATAAAGAAAAATGATTGAAAATAAAGAGGCAAATGGGAATTGGCAAGCGGCTCTCTATAGAGTATAGCCGAAGTCTACCTTATGGGGGCAAATCATAGTAACATTGTAGTAGGAAGAACTACCAGTAACAAGCAGCAGTATCCGGTAGTAGCTGAAGTGACTAGTAGCAGAACACAGTGAAAAGTTAAAGTGAAATAGAAAAGTTTAGCTAGCCGAAAAAGGTCGTAACTGAAAAATCGCAGTTACACATAGTCGAAAAAAGTGGCAACTGAAAATTCTCAGTTGCACATAGAAAAATAGTGTCAGCTAGCCAAAAATAGTGGTAACTGATATTCGCAGTTACATATAGTGAAAAAGTGTTGGCTAGCTGAAAAAAGTGGTAACGGAAATTTCGCCGTTACATTTCGTGAAAAGTGTTAGCTAGACGGAAAAAGTGGTAACTGATATTCGCAGTTACAAAAGTGTTTAAATTCAACTAATTTTAGTTGATTAATAGCTGCTAGTCAGTAGTGTTTGAAAACCAGCTGCTACCAATAGAAATTTTGGATACTACCAATAGAAATTTGTTACTTTCAATAGATATTTAAAATTACCAATAGAAATTGTAGAGAATACCAATAGAAACTTGTTACTGCCAATAGAAATTTGATATTACCAACAGATATTTTAAAAATACGAATAGAAATTTTAGAAAACCAATAGAAATTTTAATATTACTGTGTGTTTAATTAAATCTGTGTTTTAAAATATATAGTGAACAATCATAGTTGAAAAATAGTGATAAATAAATAACAGTGTAAAATCTCGCGACAAATTAATTAGTCGATCCGCTGGCCACTCCCTTGCTATTTTAATTTACAAATCGTGCATTTTAATTTTGAACCTCAGTCCACAGTTTATCCGCAGCAACCAAAGAGACGGCAGTGAAAGACGGCAGTTGGAGGAGTCTGGAACCTACAGGTGTAGGACGTGAGCGACTCGCGGGGTATCTCCGACAACATTTACTCCGGAGAGTTACGCCCGTCCGGCACAGTTTGCGAGGGAATAGTTTGTAATAAAATAGTATTTTATTCTTTACGATGTTACCTGGAGAAACCCTTGTAGCTCAGGGGCTTGAGCTAATCATAAATTTCACAGTAAGCGAGTAACGCGGCTTCAATTCCCACCAGCACCAATGCAACTGTAGGTAGGATAACACTGTAAAAATCCTACATCTTTAATAAATAAAAACAAATTTTTTGAAGGCATGTAAAGACTGCCAACACGCATTGGGGTACCGTGGCGTACACTTACTTAGAAATAAGAGAATGTAGCCAGCAGTGGGACGTACTCGTATATATGCTGCAACAGCCTATTAAAAGTCCACTGATTTGATTGATGATGATTTGCAATAGCTCACATGCTTGGCAGGCGTTTATTGGCAAGTGAGTTTATGAAGTTATACTTCTTAAAAAGAAAAATGACGAGAGTGAATTTTACGATGCGCGCACACACCGACACCTAAAAACGACACCATGCAGTTGTTACGATGCGCGCGCACACTGACACCTAAAAGCGACAACATCAATGGGTTATTGTCTCTCAAGTTTTTTGTTTCTTACGCTAAAGAAGACTTCCTACGTGCGTACATAAGTACACACACACTTTTTTATTATTTGGGGTAAGTAGAGTATCAGGAAGACTCTTATGCCCATCTCCTATTTCGTTTCCCTCTGTCGCCTCTTACGACACCCACGTGGCAGTATTGGGTAGTGGATATTCATACACCGCCACTACACGACGAAATTTACTTAGATTGTGTTTGTTACCTAATTGATGGCAAGATGACCAGGTATATTTATTTATCATCAATAGAGTGGGTAACTGGAATTTACAGCGGATGTTCATCAGAGTGATTTCCACATACATATTGTTATAAAGAGATCCAGATCCTCCCTACACGTACCTCAATCTTAAATATTGGGTTTCGTAGTAACAACTGTCGGGATATTTTAAAAACTCTCATTCCTCCTTGTACGTAATCAAAGCGAATGACGTTCGATTCTTTGGTCACAAATCACAATGTTATCGAATAATTGAAGGCATTATTTACGAGTGAACGCATTTTAAGACAATTTCTACGATATTTAAACCTTTGAAGATTTTGGATCACTAAAAGTTGTTCTTAGGTCACTAAAAATATGACGAAAGACCTAAATATTTTGGAATGAACAACTTATCACTCACTCACTCATCATAAGATTGCTTATCTTAGATGTTTTACGAATAAAGTAATACACACTATCTTTTTTTACAATGCCTACGCATACACGCCTCGCGGGGGCAAGGACGGGTTATGTCAGACTCGCACCGACTGAAACCCCATGGTGTTCTACATTCGCCGCATATTGAAAGGGCCACGGGAACAGGATAGGACAGGGCTCCGAGACTCCACCTCGGCTGCAGCGGCAGGGGAAGAGGACACTCCTCCCACCGCAGCCTACCGATACACATCCGAAGTGGGCTCACCAAGCTCACTCAGAGGGGTTCCTCTATGTTCACCGCGGGTGACCAAGCCACGGCTACTAAGCCCCCCCGCCACAACAAGGCGGAAACCCCTTCGGAGGGGAATACAACACTATCTGCACGCGGTTCTTAGCTAATTATTATGAAGAACCTCCGCAAAGCAACGCCTGATCCAATTAATTATCTTTAGAAGTTGTTATTTAACATTAACACTTTCATGACATCCTTTAACAAACCTTAGACCTAAAGCCTTAAGATTAAAATAGATAATTTAAAAAACGCGACTGCGAAAAAAAAGTTAGATAATAAGAATAATTTTACACCTTATAGCACTTTCACAATTAAGACGAATGTAACTATACTCCATACCACAGAACACAATTACTCTCTACTCTATACGTTAAAATTTATAATTTAACCATTTATTCAACACAGTGTGCCAAAGAAATAGACATACATACATATATACACTCGTAACACACCCGCCTTCTGGGGTAGTCAGGCAGTCAGGTAAAAATAAAAGTCTACGGTAACTCGATTCAAATTTCATACACCGCTGCTGTGTTTGGAACAACGGGTGTGTGGAAATGCCGGTTTAACAATACATTTCCATCGGTAACGGCCGAATAAAAAAGAGTTAGAGCCACAGTAACGACGTTTGAATAATGTGCCACCTGTTGAACGCCGCGTGTCTGCACCGTTTATAATCACCTTAGATTTATTGTTTTGACGATTACGTGGCTCATTGATCAGAGTTACCGGTTAACATGTTACCGGTTATAAGTTCGAATTCCATATATTTCTGTAACAATGAGATTGTTGTTCAAAGTTTAAAATATTTGATTTTCTTGATTCTTGATTGATGATAAATTTCTACTACAGTCTATGTATCGCCTGTGGTATACCCTACAATAGTACAAATCTGCATCCAACTTCAAACACAGGAGACCACAGATCACCTCTGAGGATTAAAATGCCTTACAGCCCGGTAAGAGGGATTAGAGTGTCCCGCAGCGCGTTGAAGTGCATTGCAGAAATCCACTTCAAAATAATTTTTACCCGACTGCGGTTGAGTACAAAAGAGTAACATTTTTAGCTGTTTTTTTTTATAGAATCAGGGTAGTAAACGAGCACACAGTCCACCTAATGGTAAGTGAATGCTGTGGCCCATAGACGTCTAAATTTATACTCAAGAATTAAAATGCAGATGCGTTTCATTCAATCTTAGTCTGGAATGCCTCGTTTCCGATAAAGTGTCACCAGTTCATCAGCGGTAAGCTGCTTTTTGACGCTAGTATTCACGGTTTATGTATATATTATGCCCGTTTCTATGGCCGCTCGTTACTCCTAAATTAAATGACATGTTTATTAAATAAATATGGCGGACATGAGCTGTATAAAACTTGTGGCCTCAAAATTAAACATTTAATGATAAGAAAAAGTAGACATCAAAGAACTTTTTTAAATTAAATAATTTTCAAATATAAACGCGTCAAAAGTCGTACAGCGTTACAGCCTCGTTTTCAGAAGCGTTTGTCTTAATATTTTATTCTGTTTTGTTTAATTTTTTACCCTTTGGAGTGGACCAAGGGTTATCACAAGCTCATTGTAACAACTAGAATGTTGTCTGAATAGAATTGAGAACCTCCTAATTTTCTTTTATTTGGCAAAGAAAATGTATAATAAGCAAATGAATTACTTGACAGTTATAACACTCCAAATATATTTCACTATCGCTATCATCATTATAGCGTATAAAAAGTCCACTACAGAACAATGAATGTGTTTGCCATAGTTGCCATGCTTGGTAGGCGGATTGGCAACTGCAGTTTTTTATAATTTTGAATTGTTATCAGTATGATGCTGCCGCCCATCACCTGATTCATTTCCCTATGTTGCCTCTTTCAACACCCACAGGATGATATGGGGTAGTGGATATTCTTCCACCTGCAATACAGTTTCAATATATTTTTATGAAATGTATCTAACAGTAGTTAGACCGTGTATATGTTGTACTAGCTGTGCCCCGCGGTTTCACCCGCATCATCACGTGTCGGAGGTGCGTGACATGACCTAGTTCAAGCATTTTATAATTGCAATTAAATATTTTATTTAATAGCAATGTATGGAAAAATTAGCATAATTAATGGACTACTTTTATCTGTCGGCATATTATGTATGATGTAGAGCGTAGTTACATTTTATCCACTTTCCTTCCACATGTATCTGGCTGTAATATACAAAAAGCATTTTTCAAATCGGACGGGTAGTTCCAGAGATTAGCGCGTTTAAACAAACGGCTCCGTGGCGCAGTGGCTTAGCAATCAGTTGTTGCGCTGGGGCCCGCGGGTTCGAATCCCGCACGTAACAAGTATTTGTATGGCCTACAAATAATTGTATCGGGTCTGGATGTTTGTCCTTGTGCAATTTATGTTTGTAAACTGCCTCCATGACACAGGAGAAAATCCTAGTGTGGGGGTAAGGTTTTTTAAAGAAAAAAAAAGATAAAGAAGAGAAAAACAAAAAACTCTTCCGCTTTATTATATTAGTATAGATGAACTATTATTAGTATAGATGAACCCCATGCGGGCTAGAACAATGCGCAACTCATCCCACTGGTAACGAGGCTGTTCACTTATCAAGCGAATTTTTGCGATTGAGGTTATATAATATTAAGATTCGGCCCACCTCAATTTGCTTTTTTCTTCGCAACGTGTGAACGCGAATTTATTTTTACAAATATGCCTAAAATAGGACTCATTCGGCAATTACGTATTTTTGTATAACGTAATGGGTTGACTGGTAGAGAATACCTAATGACATTAAATCCGTCCTTTGTATTGTTTCGTAAAAAATAAATAAGTAAATAAATAAATACACCAAACGATTGTATATATAATATAGCACAATTTATATTAGCAATGGTACTATACTTCAATAAGGAATCCTCTAAAACTTAGCTTGGAATAGTCATTTCATTTCATTTTTTACATTACTAATAAACACAATCTTCTATAAGCTATTATATATTTTACAAACTGTTTAATAATGCATAGTTGCTAGATATATGACTCCGGTGTATTTGTAATGCAGAAAGTAAACAATATTTGCAAGTCATTAGTAAGAAAGCAATCGAGTTTTATATAAAACTAGCTGACCAGGTAGACGTTGTTCTGCCCTTTCCGACGACCATATGTCCTTAAAAAAAAATCATTAAATTCACAATAAAAAAATTGAGGGTCACTTATGGAGATAAAAAACTATCCTATCTTTCAAGTTGGACCAAATTGCACACATTGTGAAACATTTCATTGAATTCAGTTCAGTAGTTTAGGAGTTCATCACGGACAAACAATGTGACACGTAATTTTTATATATAAAGATAAAAGAATATAAGTTCTTAACACTTGCATGCACGCATGCACGCATGCACGCAAGCTCTCATGTACGTGGTAAGGTGTTTTTATAGAACAATGGTCATAAACGAGCACTCAGTCTATGTGATGGTAAGTGTAGCAAAAACTCCTTCATCGATCGTCGAGAAAGAATCAAAATGTACATGCCGTGTCACCCTGAGGACTAAGATATATCGTTACCAGTAAAAAGGCTCTACACTTACCATACGAAACACGGCAGCATTAAGCTGCAATTTGACGCTAGTATTTTGTTAGAGCGTGGTCCATTCCCGAGCAAGCCGAGCCAATCAAGTTTCAAACATAATGAAACTGCAGCGTGGCTCTACCACGTTAAATTCAGGAGCATCCAGTTAATCAATAGGGCGATATTTTTTTGCTTTCCTACGCCATTATTACCGAAAGGAGACCTGTACCCGGCATGGGGAAGTTTTTAGATTGTTATTTTATTATACATGACGCTTAGGACGAAAGCTTTTTGCCATTTAGTTGATTAGTTCTTGTCACTGTTACTATTAAACTCAATAGTGCTATAGCTTTTACAAAATTTTACTGCAACATTACGACTGGACAAACAGATTATCATTATTACTTAAATATCTATATTAATATATATGTCCATATATATTACATCCTTTATTATATTATATATTATTATATAATACTTACATTTTTATTTATGCCGTCTTTCCCAGGGTTGACTGATAGAGAATGCCATCGAACATTAAGTCCACCCTTTGTAACCTCTGAAGTTGTAAGTGTGTTGCAATGAAGGATAAATAAAATAAAAAAATAAATTGACAGAATAATATAACAATGGATTAAAATTAAATTTTATGAGAAATAAAACTGTAAAACGCTCGCGTCTTTAAACACTGAAGTACTACCTTCTGAAGTACTATCTAAGAAATATGACCGAACGTAATAAGAAACACTTCAATCATTAAATGGCAAACAAAGTTTATTTCTATCAATATCACATCCTTGTGATAGAGATTATAACGCACATAAAAGCACGCAGACGAGCCTGGGTTCAGTCAGCGAGCATCAAACGCTGGTTTACGATAACATTGTTTTTAGTTCTCATTATTACGATTGCGTGGAAACTCTACGGAATGCGGCGGAAGCAATGCTTTGTCTTATAAATAGACGGACGTTGTGTGTACAATCAAGACGTGCTTGAAGTCCGGGTTACATGGACTAAACATTTGGTATGATCAACACCACAGATACAGAAAATGTTTCGTACAAGTTCACCTATTATAAAGATCACCGTCTAAAGCTAAACACAAACCTAAACCTACCTGTCCAATATAACGCGTGGACGATAAGATTGATGGTAGCTTAGCTTATAAGTAGCGGCATAAAAGTCTAGCGGTGACTGTTATTGTGCATAAGTTGCGCTGATTGGCTCGTGCGTATTGTTCGCATGCACTGATTGGCTCTCTTCACATTCAAGCAATTCAATTCATGCGCGTCCCCTTCACGTTTCGTTCGTGCGACTTGTACACGTGGTGTGCTCCTTTTTAGGGCTCCATGCCCATGTGGTAACCAACGGGACCTTATTACTAAGGCTCCGCTGTCCGTCCGCCTGTCTGTCAGCGGGCTGTATCTCATGATTAGTAATAGGTAGACACTTGAAATTTTCACAGAATGTGTATTTTTGTTGTCGCTAAAACAACAGATAATAAAAATTAAAATAAACAAAATATTAAAAGGGCTCCCCTACTAGGAACGTGTATTGAGATGGTACGTGACCCTTCATGCGCGAGTCCGACTCGCACTTGTCCGGTTATTATTCGATGCAAAGATTCACGATTTTGATAATCGATTACTTTCATTATCGATTATTAAAAATTTATTAATTTAGTCCAAACGTATTATAGATTATTATAGAATTTGGTTAAATAATTTATTATTCTAGTTGGTAGGACTCCTATCTGCCTAGATCTAGAGGGTAAAACCTCCATCCTCTGACTTGTTACTGATGGCAAGCAGCAGTGCATGCACTGCTGAGTTTCAGTCTGAAAGGTATACAGAACCAGTACAATTACTGCTCTTTTTTATGAGAATTGGTTGACAAACAAGCACACAGTTCACCTGATGATAAATGAATGCAGTGGGCCATAGAAATCAAATATGAGATTAAGAAACAAAATTAAGTTGTCACCACTGAGGATTAAGATGGAATACCTCGTTTCCAGCGAAAAGCTTAAAATTATGTCTTGTATCATCATATCATATCATATATAAGTGTATTGTACGGTCTGTATATTTCTGCTGGCATTAACAGTTTACGCAAGCGCTATAGTTCGTCAATAATAAAATATTTAATTTTTAAGTTTAAGTTGATGCCGACGAACGCGAACTCACTAACATAACATTTAAAATATTTGCGATAATTATATAACACTGGATCTCGACAACAGCGCCACCTACCGGGTTCAATTGTGACTTTGAGCCATCCAGGGATCCACTCAAACACACACAAATAATTTCATTGTAATCGGTCGAGCCAGTTTCGAGTTTTAGCAAGACTAACGATCAGTAATTGGTTTTTGTCTAAAGAGATTTAACATATTATAGCATATAGGATTAACTAATTATTTTTACTTTTTTAACGAAGTTGTGTTCTAAAATTATTCTAAAATTATTACTGTTCTATGGATATGATTATGGATCTGAGATCTTCGCTCTCACACATTTAAAAAAAAATGTGGGGGAGGCACACGGCTCCACATACGCCGTGTGCGGTGGGTGCCAGCCAGCCAACGCGCTCCCCCCGCCCGAGAGAGATGTTGGGGTTTGGACTGTAGTCCGTACTCCGTATTAAAATAACTGGCGAACCAGTAAAGAGGGTTGGCCAATTGTTAGTGCGTAAGCAAATGTATATCGCGCTTGTCAATACATGTAAATACCATACAGTATACGATCGAACCCAGCCACAGTGAATATAGGTCATACGGTTTAGGCACACGTCGAATAAGTAGACTGGCAATAAAAAGCCCTCCATGAGCGCCACCACCTGCCAGACTGCCGCTTCTGCAGACGTGATGTAAGGCATCAACACTAATTGCACGATCAGCACGGCTTCTAACTGCAGAGCGTGTCCTTCACTGTTGGCCGTTTGATACAGCTCAAGATCGCTCCGCGAGCTATGCAGAGGGCTATGTTCGAGCTTTCTCTACGTGATAAACTTAGAAATTAGGATATCCGCAGTAGAACCAGAATAACCGACATAGCCCAACGTATTAGTAAGCTGAAGTGGCAATGGACCGGCCATATAGCCCGAAGAACAACCGATAGGGAAGAAAAATTCTCGAATAGCAGCCTCGTACCGATAGGCGAAGTGTAGAACGACCCCCCACCAGATGGAGTGACGACCTGATAAGACCTGCAGAAAGTTGATGGATGTACGTGGCTCAGGACTGTGCTTTGTGGCATTCATTAGGGGAGGCCTATGTTCAGATGTAGATGATGATGATGAAATTAGTTTATTACCGTGTTACTCACAAATCGCAAAAAGTATCTAATCCAATATTAATTTTATTTTACTTATTATATGACAGTGCTTGATCACAATCCCACCTGATGGTAAGTGGTGATGCAGCCGTAGATAGTAAATCGCACTGTCTTACCGTAACAAAAGCCTATTCACTCTTGCCTTGAACACGCCCAGATTGTATTCGGACGGAAAGATTGACGCCGGCAAATTATTCCACTCCTTTGCTGTGCCCATTACAAAATTATAATATTATTTATAATATTATAAATAATATACTATTATTTATGTATTGTTTTTTAATAGCAATCCTTAAATATTTTAATCTCGGACGACTTATTTAAGCGGGCAATTATTCGACAAACGTGTAACCAAGAATTTAATCTAGTTTTAATATAATAATGCTAAAAAGTGTTTAGATTATTGTAATAAAGCTCGCAGTCTATGAGTACTCGTACTAATACCAAGTCAAAATAATCAATCAATATATGTAATATTACAATTAAACCAGGAACTTGCGTGTTAGTAATTGTTAGTTTTATTGTTGATAATAGTTTTATAAATTGTCGTTTTACTATCATATAATATAGTCATATTAATATAGTTTATTATCCAAAAATATAGATTCACTTTGGTATTCAGACCAACCCAATTATACAAACTCAGGATTAATTACGTAAATACCAATTTAGGTATTCCAATATTTCTACTCAAGTTACTAAGTTTGTAACCTAATTAGAAGTTTAACGTTATAACACGGACTAATCTGTTAGAATAACAATGGGCACAAGACAACAATAGCTATCGCTGAAAATTTATTTTACAATTATTAACGAAATTATTGTAAAATATTTTAATTTAAATTTTCAACGTGGTAAAGCCACGCTGCAGCTATATTACTGGTATAGTTGTAGCATGAATGGGTCGGCTCGACAGGGGAAGGACCACGCACTCACCGAATACCAGCGTAAAATAACAGCTAAACGCTGCTGTGTTTCGTATGGTGAGTGTAGAGAACCGAAGACCCTTTTTACTGGAAACGAGACGTTCCAACTTATGAGCTCACAGGTGACAACGCATCTGCATTTTGATTCGTAATCGAGTAGATGTCTATGGGCCACAGTAAACACTTACCATCAGGTGCACTGTGTGCTCGTTGGTCACCCTTATTCTATAAAAAAAATGAATTACTAGTGTCTATTAAAATGAAGTGTCATTTGAAATAAAATTATATTTCTTTCATGGCAAGATAAGAAAAAGTGCGAGGGAGACGGATATTATTCTATCTTACTTCCTTATTTCGCCGCCAAGGCCGTCTACACTATGACACAAGGAGCAGTGACGAAAAATACTTACACTTTTTGTCGCCTAGCTCCCAACCGCCAAACTCGTACCGTCGGATAAGGAACTTCGTTCCAAAAATTCGTAGTACTATGTGGTAGGTTCATTTGTTGTCTAGGAGTCGGTCTTGGTAGGCACCCTCTTACCTATTACTACCGTCAAATATCAGTCTTTGTACTGCTCTGTTCTGGACTGAACGGTATAGAGGGCCAGTATAATTACAGGCTCTAAGGCATTGCATCTTTGTCCTCAGAAGTGTCGGCGCATCTGTAGCGTTGTTTCTTTGAAGTTGGCTACTAGTGTCCTTAAACAGCAGTAGCTAGTTACCATCAGGTGCACTGTGAGTTCGTATGTCACTTCAGTTTAATTTAAAAAAAAAACTGTCAGTCGTAGGACTGCACGTCAGTGAAAACTTCTTAGCTTCACATACATATATATACATATGCATCTAACACACATATGTATATACGTATATGAGCGTCACGATCACGCGAGTTCAGTGCTTTTTCCTATCCCAAAAGAGCCATAGATTATATATATATATATATATCTGTATTTTATTTATCTGAGCGTGACGGTTACGTAAGTTTAGTGTTTTTCCCCATCCCAAAAGCAAAAGTGTCCAACGTGCCGAAAGTAGTTTTCAGATGAAAAACACCAGGAATCCCGATATTCTTCTACATTTTGACAGTGGTGGCAGCCTCGTGTTACTCCCACGTGTACATAATATATATGAATTAGCGGCTCCTTGGCGCAGTGGCTTAGCAATGAGTCACAACGCTAAGGGCCGCGGTTTCGAATCCCGCACGGGACAAGTATTTGTATGGCCTACAAGTAATTGTTCCGGGTCTGGATGTTTGTCCCTGTGAAATTTATGTATGTAATTATGTAAACTAATTTCACAAGGACAAACATCTCTCTCTCAGACTCAGAAAATATTCATCATCATCATTACAGCCTTTCAAACAACAAGTTCCCTTCTACAAGTCCACTGCTGAACATAGGCCTCCCCCAAGAAATGCCAGTAAGCACTCTGCCAGTAAGACTCAGACAGAATCCAGAATAATGCCCCCACGATACAGGAGAAAATCCTAGTGTGGAGGTAACGTTTTTTTTTTTAAAGGATGTATGGATGACTATGAATCTGAGCGTGTCGGTCACGCAAGTTCAGTGTTTTGCAGTTCACGCTAAAAGTGCCCAACGTGCCTAAAGATGTTTTCACTTCGAAAAAGTCTAGTTTAGCCGACCCCAACTCGAATTACGGGCAAGTAATAGCCAGTACCGTCTGATATTTGAAAAGGATTTGGAGCAGGATAGAGCGCGACGCACTGTTCCATTATGTGTCGAAAAATATATAAATTTTTGAAATATTTTTTCAGAATAGAAACATTTTTTATACTACTGGTAACAGTTGTTTCCTTTATTGTCATCACCATTACAGTCCATCGTAAATATATATCCTCATTAGGGGGATATTTGGCAACTGTAGTTTTTATTTTTATTTTCTAGTTGTTATTAGGAAGAAACTACTGTCCATCTCCTGGTTTTTTACTGTGGATATTCTAACACCGCCACTACACGATCATTGTTTTTTTTATTTCACACTTAAAATATTATTGAATTTCTGATTAGCTTATTTTTTGTGTCTACGTCACACCTACGCCGGTAGTTGTTGGGAGTACTAAAATCGAAGTAGTTGACGAGTATGTTTAACTGGGACAAATAGTCCGACTAGGTAAGTTCAATTTCGACTGAGAGGTCAATCGACGGATTCAACTCGGCTAGGCAGCGTTCGGGAATTTACGACACATCTTCTCATCAAGCATACCTCAAAATAAGATTGTACAACCAGTGCGTGTGCCAGTGATGGCCTATGGATCTGAGATGTGGTCCTTCAATGCTAGCCGTATGAGGATGCTAAACGGCTACGGGAACGCGTCGTTCAGCGAGCTACGGAGAGGGCTATGCTCGGGAGTTTTTTTGCGTGATAGACTTAAAACCTAGAATATCTGCAGTAGAACCAGAGTAACCGACACAGCCCAACGGATTAGTAAGCTGAAGTGGCAATGGGCCAGCCATGTAGCTCGAAGAACCGACAACCAATGGGGAAAATAGGTTCTCGAGTGGCGGCCTCGTACCGGCGCGGCGGGCGAAGTGTAGGCCCACTAGAGGAACCCCTTGGCTGGCCCGGGGTTTAGGGCCGGCCCGAGGGGGCCACTCCGAGTGGGCTTGGCGAGCCCACTTCGGATGTGTGTCGGTGGGCTGCTAAGAGAGGGGTGTCCTCTCCCCCTACCGCTGCAGCTGAGGTGGAGTCGCGCAGGAAGAGGAGTGTTGGTATGGCGATGCGCCACTAGCCCTATCCTCCGCGACTCTGAAGGGGCCGCACCGTTAATTGATGTTGTGGTGGTGGGGCTGCGGGGAGAGAGGAGTGTCGGTATTACAGGAGCCATAGACCAAATCCGCGGCTGAGGTCAGGAAGGCTGGTGCTTCTGAGTGCTTATTGTTTCCTGGCCCCACGGCCTTCGCGCATCGGACTCGGGGGCATCCGTTGTGCATATGAAATTGGAGGCCGAGGAGGAGGGCGCGCCACGTGTTCTGGTGCTCCTTACCAGAGAAGGAAATGAGGGAGGAGTAGTCCTCTCCCGAGGAGAAACCGCCATGGGGTGGCCAGCGCAGGTGGGGCAGCGGATGTGTGCGAAAGCGTTCCCGTGGCCCTGCCAATATGTGACGAAGGTGGAACACCATGGGGTTTTAGTCGGTGCGAGTCCGACATAACCCGTCCTTGCCCCCGCGAGGCAGGTATGTGTAGGCATTTCCCCATGTAAAAAAAGGCCCACTAGATAGAGTGACGACCTGGTAAGACATGCAGGAAATCAACGGATGCAAGTGGCTCAGAGCCGTGCTTACTAGCATTTCTTGGGCGAGGCCTATGTTCAGCAGTGGAGTTGTAGAAGGGAACTTGTTGTTTGAAAGGCTGTAATGATGGTGATGAATATTTTCTGAGTCAATTTGGCTCCGACTGTGCATTTTTACCACGTTTTTATTAAATCACTTTCTTGTTTGTCCGTCTGTCTGTCTGTCGTTCAGGGTGGAATCTTGCAACTCAAACTTCATGCACTCCGCGATGAGCTAGAGGCTTTAAATTTCGAACATAGCTCAGAATTGGATGACAATGTAGGAATATGAAAAAAGTGGCATATTCAATTATTGCAGTACAAAATTAAAAAAAATCACTTGTTTATAATAATATGACAATAACTAACGAGCTACTTAAAAATAGACCTACGTCCAGTAGTAAATATTAGATGAAAAAGGAACCTTATTGCGTCAAATCACTTGTAAGTTATGCAATGGATTGAACTACTAGATCGTAAAGAGGCTTTTCTAACCAGAAGTGCTCGTTTTCTTACCATTTTAAGCCAGTTCTTGACTACTCTTCCACCTGATGATAAGGTGATGCACGCGAACATGGTAAAGCTCTCTTAATTTAGCAAACGTCTGGTTATTTATGCCTTAAGATTAAATGCGGACCGAGAGACTTTTGAAAATTAGATATTTGAAGAAACTAACGTTGTCGCTCTGCGAGCGCTCGACGCCGACAAGGAATGTTTGCAACTGCAGATCCGACTGAGTAGCCTAAGTAAAACGACATTATTCAAGTTTTTGTCTCTCTATCATTTCGTCCTCCACTATTAGACCAATTAAAAAGATATTTCATAAACTGGATAAAAACAATATACAGTGTCCCTATGTTTTTCTTTTTTCATTATTAGTTATCAAATTTGAACACTAAGCCTCTGTTGACAGAGGTCTAAATAGGCAATTTTGAATATTTTGTAAGGGTTCCAATGCTTATAGAGACAAAAAGGAAAACATAGGGACATAGTAGAGATTGATATTTATTTTACTGTAAAAACTCATTGCTGTAAGGTCATAAACAAGAAAAAAAAATAGGCGAGAGCATTTGTATGGAGAATAGATTACCCGCATTTCCTTTTAAAGACAATTATATAAAATAAAAAAAATTTGTACAGCCGACTTCAATATAAGTTATTAAGAATAACTCAAAAACCATTGGTCTGACCTTGATCAAATTCATATAGGACCACACGAGAAGTACCAGCTTTCAAATAAAAAAAGAACCATCGAAATCGGTTCACCCAGTAAAAAGTAATGAGGTAACACACATAAAAAAAACATACAGTCGAATTGAGTACCGTCCACTATTTGGAAGTCGGCAGAAAAGAAACATTTCAGTCAGATGGAAAGACAGGTGCGACTAAATTATTCTTCTCCTTCGCTATACGCCTAATGAACGTCAAAACTAACCGTTTGGTTCGAATGGTTGGTTTGTCTACAACAGTAAAAAAAAAACCAAGTTGATAAGTACTAATAACGATTCTGCAATTCAACGTGTATTTTATTAATAGCATATTACAAGTCTTTGCTATATATTCAATAATGTTTATCTTTCCGAGTCCGGTCCCTTCTGGTATTTATAGCTATGCGTTATGTGTATACTATGGAATCCTTTGATCACTGGTAACATTTGCAATAATGTTACTGGTTCGCTCATTCCTCGAGTTCCGTCGTTCAATGATGTAATTATAATATAGCTTTGGGTTTCTGTGTAATATGGGTAATTATGATTTTTTAATATTCCCGCCGACACCAATGAAATTGTTAACTTTAAGTGCTCATTTATCACGTGCTCGGCGGTGTAGGTAAACATCGTGATGAAACCTGCATGTCCGAGAAATAGGAAAAAAAAAAGTTTTGAAAACATTTAAGTTCGCCAACACGCGTTAGGGTAGCGCAGCGGAAATTTCCTTGCCCTAAAACCCTCTCAGAAATGAGAGGAGGCCTGTGCCCAGCAATGGAATATTTAAAGGTTGTAACTTTAACTTTTATGATAATTTGTTTTTTTTGTTCGGATTTCTATTTTCCTAATCTCGCATTGAAAAAGAACCTACCTTGCACTAACAACTTTTTGTTTGATATTAGGTATACGTGAGTATAGCCACTCGTATATGAAGTTAAATGAAGTAAACTTCTTTAAAAAGATTTCAGCCTTATCTGTTCATTACATTGTTCGTCTTGTGAGGATTTTGTTAATGCATAAATACGTGGAATTATAAAATAATAGTTTTTTTTTAATTCTCTGTGTTTTCTTTTTTCAGGTAAACTATGGATGCGAACCAGCCACGACAACTAAAGAAAACAGTTAAAAGAAGACGAGCAATGAGCAAAAACAAATGGAAATATACCAAAAAGGCATACTTTTTAGAACACGGATATTTTTAGATTAAAGAAATAAATTAAGAAGACTTCACGTCAATATGTCGTAATAGAAATATATCTAAATAAATTAAATATACACGTTAAAAGAACAAAAGGTTAAGTGTCATTCGAAAAATGGAAGAGTAATAGCCACAGCTGTGATGGGGTGTGGTCAGAGCAAAATTAATCTCTACCCAAGAAGGAATAAGAATGGCGGAAAAGGGAATAGTGCCAAAAAGTCAGGTGAGTTAATTTTATTTAAAAAAAAAACTAAAATGATAAACGAGTTATTTAAGTGTTTAATGCCTGGGCGAACGAGATTCGCTTGACTTAAAAAGATTAGGGAAGACATCTAAATAAAGTAAATGAACTTGGAAAAGTAGGAAAAAAATTCGTCGCTTAAAGTACTAAGATACAAACTCGAATTACATGTTAACTTTGTAAGCACTTTTTGACTAATCCGACCCGGCCCCGACATATTTTGTGTTGACTTGATATAACTAATAATAAGGTCCTCCAGACCGAATTTCAGTCACGGACGGAATTATAATGCCCAAGTGTGTGCGCAAACTTCACTCTCCATTCGCTCACTTTCAAAGTCAGACGGATGGTAATCCGACACGATCGGAAAGAGATCAGGAGACAGGACCAACGGTTTTAAGTGCTCTCTAGGGCACGGATGTGAAAAAACCCATCCTGCCATCATCGCCATCGTAACATCTCTGGGCTGCTACTGATAATTTCCTAGCAGAAAACCTCTACAACAGATTTTGGCCGGGTTTCAAACCTACGACCACTTAATCAGCAGTCGCACTGATGACCACTAGTCCAACGAGGCAGTCACGAAAATACCATACACTTGACAATCTAAAGGTCGGATTTTATGTTTATCCAAATACGTCTTAGGCCTGAATTCCTCCTACGCTGACGTCGGTTGCGTACGGTCGGTCGCGTACAGCGTGCAGCAAAATACGCGCCGCTGTCGTCAGCATCGCAGTGTGGGGCTATATAGAACACAATATACATTAGTACGCGCGACCGTCGTACGCGACCGATGTCAGCGTAGGAGGAATTCAAGCCTTACCAAACGCTCGCTACTCAGGCCTTGACCCCCATAAAATAATTCAATATTTTCCAAAAACCGTAAATTAACATTTTGAAAAAAAAAAGCTTACCCTAGGTTTCTTGTTGGTTCTTTCCAGAACGGAGTTTTTTTTCAGAGCCAGTGGTAAAGCATAAATGAATTTCAATAGACTGTATTCCTGTAATCTATATTGAAAAACAAAATATACAATTCTATTCTATTTTATTCTAAATCTCAAAAATCCGACACTCCATTTGACTTATGAATATACATATCAATTTCCACGTATTGCTTTAATTTCAACTTAGAATTATTATAATTTTGATTATAATTCTAAATAGTTTGGCAGATCCAAAAGTGCACGCCTTATAACGGTTTCATTTAATTGTGATGAAAAAAATAAATTGTATTCCTGACTTTTAAAATATATTATTTACGTGTTTTAAATTTAGCGCTCTATTATTTAAACAGGAACTGTCACGTACAGGGAAAAAAAATATGTTTACCAAAATAAATCGATTACACGAAGTATAAAATCGATACGGCTGTATGGTACATTTGTCCTTTGTCTATCAACGGCTTTAAATTTTTAATAGCAATCAAACTTATAAAAGTTGAAAATAAATTTATTAACAAACTAAGCGTACTAGGCCATTGGGAACCAGTTGATGTAATTCTGAAGCTAATAAAAAAAATCCGGTCCTGATACGTTAATTTTTAAGGAGCTATTGGCCACATACAAAAACGACAACCGGACGTTCACGTAAATTAAGTAAATTAGTAAATTTTTTTCAAATCGTTTTTTTTTTCAAAGAAGCAATATAAAATTATTGATTAATTAGAATGTTTTCTTGATATATCATCATTACAGCCCTTCACAAGTCCACTGCTGAACATAGGCCTCCCCCAACGAATGTCACAAAGCACGGTCCTGAGCCACCTGCATCCATCGACTTCCTGCATATCTTACCAGGTCGTCACTCCATCTAGTGAGGGGACGCCCTACACTTCGCCTGCCGGTACGAGGCTGCCACTCGAGAACCTTTCTTCCCCATCGGTTGTCGGTTCTTCGAGCTATATGGCCGGCCCATTGCCACTTCAGCTTAATAATCCGTTGGGCTATGTCGGTCACTCTGGTTCTACTGCGGATATCCTCATTTCTGAGTTTATCACGCAGAGAAACTCCGAGCATAGCCCTCTCCATAGCTCGCTGAGCGACCTTGAGCTTCCTCATCCGGCCAGCAGTGAAGGACCACGTCTCAGTTCCGTATGTCATCACTGGCAACACGCACTGGGTGTACAGTCTCGTTTTCAAGTTTTGAGGTATACCTGATGAGAAGATGTGCCGTAATTTCCCGAACGCTGCCCAACCGAGTTGAATCCGTCGATTGACCTCTCGGTCGAAGTTGGACTTACCTAGTCGGACTATTTGTCCCAGGTAAACATACTCGTCAACAACTTCGAGCTTAGTGTTCCCAACAACTACCGGCATAGGTGTGACATGGACATTAAACATGATCTTTGTTTTGTCCATGTTCATCTTAAGACCTATCCGTTGGGAAACACTATTGAGGTCATTGAGCATAGTGCTTAGGTCCTCCAGTGATTCTGCCATAAGGACTATATCGTCGGCAAATCGAAGGTGAGTGATGTACTCGCCATTGATGTTGATACCGTATCCTTTCCAGTCCAGAAGCTTGAAAACATCTTCCAATATATGGCTACTCATATTATTATATAAGTGCAATATGGTTATGATAGAGGCATTTTACTCGTAAGGACACAAAGTTGCTTGACCTTGACGTATCGAGAGTAAAGCACTACCTGATAACACAGCGTTATGAGGGGTGCAATAAGAACTGTCGTGATATTATTCGAAGGTGCTTATGTATTTTAAGCTATGTGAACGGAAGTCATAGTTCATGATCTACTTTACTATTAGACTACGATATATATGTA
The DNA here is from genome assembly GCA_963668995.1 of Parnassius mnemosyne. Classification (NCBI taxonomy): domain Eukaryota; kingdom Metazoa; phylum Arthropoda; class Insecta; order Lepidoptera; family Papilionidae; genus Parnassius; species Parnassius mnemosyne. Next base: position 10,097,070 of record CAVLGL010000115.1, read on the forward strand.
CATTGTACATACATTGGATCGATACTTTTGAATATAAATATTTTTTTTTAATTCTATTTTGTGTATTTCATTATAATCATGCTCTAAAGTATAATCAAAGTAATTCAAGTTTATTTCATAATAATCCCAAACAGGTCATCTTTGATCATTTGATCATTGCTTTTAATCAAATTTCCGATTTTCGTCAAAATCCTACGACATATATAAATTATTATTTCATGTACCTTACAGCATAGCTTTTTAATTTAAAATCTTCTATGAAGTTCTCCCGCTACAAACTCGTACACGTGGCTGAGCACGTGCTTTCAAATATTCATAAGGAGCAAGCTGGAGGTCCTTCCCTCACAAACCACTCCAACATATTTACACTCCTTACAGCCCGCTCGCGTTAGTTTTTCATATACTTCCATTTTTTATTCAATCTTTGTTCGAATTAATATTCTTATGGTCTTATTCATAATATGCATAAAATAAAATAAGTTTTTGCATTACGTTCTTTAACTACAACGCTCATCTGCATAATTCTCATATGTACTCGTAAGTGGCATTTTTGTGGGCATTAAGGCGATTACGGGAGCTAAACGCAAATTTTATAATGCCTTAAGGTATAATATGATCCACTGCAGTAAACAAAATCAGAAAAATATATGATATTTTCAGGATATATGCTAGAAAAAATCACAAAGATATATCTGAAAATTTCTTTTAACGATTAAAACCATACTAATATACACGCAATCAATTTGGTTTTTTATCAGATTATTCAACAAGCAATATTAACGTAATAGTCTTTTAATTCTTTAGTTCAATCTTTAGATTTTTTAAATCGCCAATTCTTATTTCTGAACATAATACGTACATGTCTGCGTAAACGCCTGTGTACCGACAGAGCTGGCTGAGGCCTGATGCTATACAGAAATTGTGTAAATGTGTGTGTGCGTCATTCGAGGTCACTTAGCTCTTGTAGTCCTCTTAAATCAAAATCATACAACAATTTTACAGTTATATTAGCATGATTTTATACTCTACACTAATTTTTCCGCATCATCGTCGTAAAATTCAATGGATATATGAGTATAAACAGTGCCCCTAGCGGGCATAAATGGAACTACGTTTTGTCGTACAATGTCACTCGATGGTACAAAACTCCATAGGGCAGTTCGCTTAGCGTGTGAGCTTGAAATGTCAGTTTATGAACACGCTTTTATTGGCATTATCTGTATGTATTCATATATGTATGTATGTATGCATATATAAATGTATGTATGAATGGAATGGAATTTTAAAAATCAGTTTTGACCCACTTCCGGACGTCTGAATAATTTTTAAGACTTCATGACTATGACTATCATCACCCATGATCAATGCGTTTTGTTTTATATTTTCTTTTTAATCTGTGATAATAGTATTTATGATTAAAATTGATTTGATGGATTGGTAACGCAATATCAGTGTGTTATCGTATCAGTATGTAGGGCGAGCTGCGAGTTCGAATCTCACAAAGAACATTTTTTTTTTATTTATTTATATAGCCTGCAAATAATTTATTCTGAATTGGGATATTTATCCATATGCAATTCGTGGCTAACCTCAATTTTTCAAAAAATTATGGGAGAGCAAGAAAACATTTATTATTCCCCGATTACTAGCTTTTCTTCATCAGAAAATTAATCTTATTTGTAGTTTGCCATTAAATCTAATATATTTAATTTTCTCATAAAAAAGCTAGCAATCGGGGAATAATGAAGGTTTTCTTGCTCTCCTGTAATTTTTTGAAAAATTGAGGTTCACCCCTTTGCGGCGCCAACGACGAATTTAAGTATGGAAAAGGCAATTTTGGTGGTGACGTTAAAAATCTACATATATAACCCCTATTATAAATTTTCTTATAAAACATAATATTTGTTTTATTTCTTTAAAAAGTATAAAATGCTCAAAAATAACTAATCATCAAAGTAAACACATACCAAAGGTACATGCCACGTAACTAGGTAGGTGTTTGTACAGTAGAGCTACGATGGCTATTCGACTACAGGACCACAGTACAAAACTCATCTTACCGTACAGAGGTGTAAGACAGGGTGATTTTATATCCACGAAACAGTCCAACTTGGTAAGTTGAACTTCATCCGAGAAATCAATCGACGGATTCACCTCGGCTAGGCAGCGTTCGACACATCTCGTTAGGTATCAAAACTTGAAAACGAGATTGTACAACCAGTGCGTGTTGCCAATGGTCACTTATAGTCTGAGACTTGGTCCTTCACTGCTGGCCTTATGTGGAAGCTTGATGTCGCTCAGCGAGCTATGGGGAGGGCTATGCATAGGATCTATCTGCATTTATAGACTTAGGAATGAAGATATCCGCAGTAGAACCAGCGGCTATGATATAAACAATGTAGATGTCTACAAGTCACAGGATCCACTCATCATCACCTTATTAATAGGTAATTTTAATTAGGTAATTTAAAGTAAATAAGTAGCAAGTAATAGTTGATTCATAATTTTTGATTATTTTAGCATGTACATTTGTTTGTACACAATTATTTCATAATGTAAAGTTATTGCATATTTTTTGTAAGTTATATAGCATTAATGACGTTAATTTTACGATAAAATGTAAGCTCTCCATTGTGTTGTTTAATTTACTAAATTTGACATACATAATGAAGTATAATTTGTACTTCAGAGTAAATATATATAACATATAGAATCTTACCATTGGACCTGGAAATTGTCGGATTACAAGGTACTCTTTTATAAAAAAAATCCAGACTATAGGGGGCTTAGGCAGCACTCTATAATCCGACAAATTCGATAGTCCGACACTGCCTTGCAAAATGTTTGTCGGATTACCGAGGGACCACTATACTTATAAAAGGATTTTGAATCTCTTGTAATAAAAGTCATTAAATTTAAGTAAGTAATAAATTGTCTGTTTTTAATTGTTGGATATTCTGAAACATTAATTAGGGCTGCATGAACAGCGCCATAAATTATGTAAATGTTAAAATTAATATTAAATATGCGATCATTTAAGTCTCTCCATCTCCACTATTGTTTCAGAAGAAGTTAATTATTTAAACATTAAATGGTTTGTGCGACAAAAAGATATTTACTAAATTAAATGTTTCAATATTAATATGGCAGGGGTGAACAGGGGTTGAAACAACTTTTGTTGCTAACCTTACTTGCATGATACGAGGTAGAGCCATACTACATTGACGAAGACCAGGCTCATACAGCACTACAGCATGAAACAGCAGCATAATGCTGCCGCTTATGTTCAGCAGTGGACTTTAATGAAGTGGAATTTACGTAGTTGAGCCACGCTGCAGCAATATGAATGGTATAGTAGAATAGAATAGAATAATTTTTATTCAATAAGAAAATTATTACATTTCTTTTAATTATTTTTTTATCTACCACTGGTTCGGGAAATACCTCTGTCCTGGAAAGAACCAGCAAGAAACGTATTTCACTTTACAATTATTTTTTTTGTTTGTACAAATTTTAAATGAGTTTTTATTGAACCAGCAAGGTGGAGATCACCTAATTTCCAAGGGTTTTTGTCACTTATGTATTCTTTGATATTATAATAACCCTTTTTCTACAATTTTTCTTTAATAAAACATTTAAAGTTATTTATTGATAAATTTTGTACATTTTCTGGGATTTTGTTGTAAAAGCCTATACATTGCCCCAATGTTTTTATGTACATACATTACATTTTCATAATATTGCGATGCCAAAATTAATATATTTATTTCTTTAAATTTTTCTCTAAGGTACTTTTAAGTGACTTTTAAGACAATTTAAGTTTTAAATCACCCGTACGGCTCTCTTTTGTAAAAAAAACTAATCTAGCTGTCTCATCATCTCTGAGACTTCTAATCTTTCTTACAACATATGCTGCGGAACTAAGTCTGCTTGCTAATTTAGATATATGTGGGCCTCATTGAAGTTTGGCGTCAATAGTAATACCAAGAAAAACTGGTATCCACAAGACTCAACTCCTCCCCATTTAAGAGCAGTATTAGAATGTTTAACATTAGGTGTTTTAAATTTAATACATTTTGTCTTATTGCCGTTTAATAGCAAATTGTTGGCGTTAAACCAATGTACTAGTTTCGATAGAGCATTATTTACATTGTCAAAATAAATTGACTATCATATGAGTTTGAAAATTAAAGAGGTATCATCAGCAAATAATACTATATTGTGATTGTCCCCTACAAGATAAAGTAAGTCATTAATATAGACTAAGAACAGGAATGGGCCAAGATTCGAGCCCTTAGGAACGCCCATTGATACTACTGACCCGGAGGAACCTTTGCCATGGTAACGACTTTTTGAGTTCTGTTATTTAAATATAAAATAATAAGTCTAAGCTCAATATTTTTGACACCGTAATATTGTAGTTTCCTGATTAATGTATCATGATGAACACAATCGAAATCCTTGGAAAGGTCACAGAAAATACCTAAGGCATCTCGTGAATTCTCCCAGGCATTAAAAATATATTTCATAAGCTCAACACCGGCGTCAGTCGTCGAGCGACCCCTTGTGAAACCATATGATTTTTATAGAGTAATTTATTTTTATAAAAAAATTTAACAATTGATCCAACATTATCTTTTCAAAAATTTTACTGAGAGTTCGTTGTACAGAAATTAAGTCTAAAATTAGCGGCCTCCAATGTACTATCAGATATATATATATAAAGGTATTACTTTACTATGTTTGATTAAATCAGAAAGCACACCAGATTCAATAATAGTATTAAAATTAAAAGCAAGATGAGGTGCAATTAAATCTATTATGGACGCAATAAATGTAACGGAAATCCCCCATAAACCTGCGGTTTTCTTTAAATCAAGTGTTTTGAAATATTTTACAATATCTTGTGGTAATACTTTTTCAAATCTAAATTATTTTAAACAGATATTAACATTCTGTTTGAGTAATGAATCGGCGGCAGTTGGAGAAGTATTTAATGGCTTTATTGTCAAAATAGGTATATCAGTGACATATTTTTCAAACACCGCTGCGACTTCTCGATTTGATCTAGTCAATTCATTATTAAATTTCAATTGATAATTTGTGTTACGAGGTTTGTCTTTACCGGTTTCGCTATTAATTATACTCCACGTCATTTTAATTTTATTTTTAGCGGTTTCAATTTTGTTGCTAATATATAAAGATTTGACTGTGAAGCACACTCTTTTAAGTATTTTAGAATAATTTATGACATATTCTCTAAAAGTATCGGAAAGATTACATGATCTTTCAAGGTAAAGTTCATATAATCTTGGCCTGCTCTTATGAATTCCTACTGTCGCCCACTCATTAAATGCCTTGCGACTGTTACTAGATAAAGTTTTAGAAGTAAATGTGTTATTAAATTCAATGCATAAACGGATAAGTAATACTCCATATAAATAGTCTGAATTGTTCTTGTAAGAAAGCGATGGAAGGTTATTTACCACATTACTTCTAAATCTATCCAGGTGTTTTGCATCAATCGGAACAAACACAATTTTCTCAATTTCCTGTTTTTTTGTGCATATATGGTAATGAAACTAGTTGTCCACAGTGATCTGAACTAAGTTTTTGAATTATTTATTAGTTGATTGTACAACACCTGTAAAAATATTATCAATACAAGTAGCACTATTAGCTTCAAAGAATAAATTATCAAGATTATATGATTTGAACTTGTAGCACGAATGGTTCGGCTCGACCGAGGAAGGACGACGCTCTCACAGCATACCATCGTAAAATAGCAGCTTAACGCTGCTGTGTTTCGTATGATAAGTGTAGAGAACCGAAGACCCTTTTAACTGGAAACGAAGCATTCTATCTTAGTCCTCAGGGGTGACAACGCATCTGCATTTTCATTCGTAATCGAGGACAGATGCAGATAGGCCACAGCAACCACTTATCACCAGGTGGACTGTGTGTTAGCTTGTTACCCTTATACTATAAAAAATAGCCCGTAACGGTAAATCATTCGTGCACTCATTCCCTCATTACATCTCATCAAAGTCCACAATGGATAAGACTCTACATATAGATTGATTCTTAGAGAGCATCTTAGAGATAAAATTAAAGAAATAAATATATTAACTTTGGCCTCTCAGTATATTTACGAAAACTTAATGTATGTTCATAAAAACAAAGGTAGTTTTAGTAAAAAAAGTTATATACATTCTGTAAACACTAGGAACAAACACAAGCTAGTGATACCAGTTTCTCGACTCCATAGAGTCAGTAATTCATTCTTGGGGCAATGTATACGCTATTACAACAAAGTCCCGGAAAGTGTACAGGCTCTCTCTATTACCAAGTTTAAATGTTTTGTTAAGTTGAAGCTGTATAAAAAGGGTTATTATTAAACTGTAATTATTTATGACTAAGTAAAGGTTGTATACTATCACTGTAATCATGCCGTAGTTTTCTAATAAATAAATAAATAAATAGGTAAGTGACATTCTATCTTAGTACTCAGGGGTGACAACGTCCTGTTGTTGGACAGACGTAAGTATCTATGGGCTTCAGCATCCACTTACTATGAGGTTGACTGCTCGTTTCTTATTTATTCTATAAAAAAACGCACCTAATTACAAGATACCCTTTTCCACCTAGAATTCCGTCTGTGTATGTTTTTTTTATAGGAAAGGGTGACAAACGAGCACACAGTCCACCTGATGGTAAGTGGTAGCTGTGGCCAATAGACATCTACATCTATCCTCGTTTGCGAATCAAAATGCAGATGCGTTTTCACCCGTGAAGACTAAAATGGAATGCCTTCTTTCCAGTAAGAAGGGTCTCCGATTCGCTACACTCACCATATGAAACACAGCAGCATTAAGCTGCTATTTTTACGCTGGTATTCTGTGAGAGCGTGGTCCTTTCCCGGTCGAGCCGACCTATTCGTGCTACAACTATACTACTGATATAGCTGCAGCATAGCTTTACCACGTATAAAGTAGATTTCAATTTCATTCATCCCGAGACACTGTAGTGTCTCTCGCCAAGTACACGTTCAACATATGTATATGTATGTAAACGTGTAGGCGTGAGACTACAGTGTATATATTCTCGAATCAAATGTCAACATAACCTCACCAAATTTTTAACTTAATATATTTAATTATTAACGAAACGTCAACACTTTATACAGTCATTTATCATTTTGTTTATCAACTGTTTCCATATAACACTAAAAATTTTTTCTATATATCAATTATTTCATACTTTTCAATATCTCAAATTTTTGCTTGCGCACTGTTCCGATTCCACAAAAGATTTTATTAATTTCGGTGGAATTTTTTATCTTTTTAAAGATTGTGGACTTGAATGCCTGTCTTTTAAGCCATGTTTTCATTTATTTATTTTCAAGATTTTTTTGGCTTAGATGCTTGTCTTTTAAGCCATGTTTTCATTTATCCCAGCATTAAATGATTATAATCCTTTATAATACACTGCTTTACAATATGTTGATGCGTCACATTGCGCAGCCCTTTGGCGATTTCGACGGCAACTTGTGCCAGCAGATAGTTGGCAATATTATCTCAAGGCGTCTAAGCAGATAGACACCTTATCTTGAGAATATTGGTATGGCGGTAGGGATGCAACATCGCTCATAAAAAAAGCTATATTAGAACCTCGATATTTTCGCAAGTGAAACATCGATTTTAAAAAAAAGGGTTATTATAGTATAAATGAATACATGGTTGATAATAACCTCTGGGAATGAGGTGGTCGCTTCCAAGCTGTTTCTAAAATAAATTTTGTACTTATATAGTTTGTACAACCATTAATCTAAAATTTGCCTTTAAAAAATAAGTCCCGCTGAGTTTCTTGCAGGTTCTTCCCAGGACAGAGGTTTTTTTCGAACCAGTGGTAAAGTAAAAAATTACTTTCAATAAGAATTACACATGTGATCTATATTGAATGAAAAATTATTCTATTCTATTCTATTCTATTCAATAAGATATACAGTGCTGCGAATCTTCTAAAAGTTCTGTTTCTGTTAAAAAATACGCTATCAGCGCCGCTAGCGGTAAAAAACGATTTAATGATATCGTCATATGACCATATCATGAAATAGCAACGTTGTGTTTAGTTATTAATATCTTCAAACGATTTCTATTTATTGATTTGGTCAAGCTGTAATATCATGATATATTTAACAATCAGTGCTAAATATCATGAAATAACCACACCATTTCACGAAATGATAGACTACTTTATGATATATGATTAATTCTACGGTCTGGCCACGAGATATAAAAATCTCTTTAATAAAACTATAATGATAAAGAAAATTTTGCAATAATCGCAGAAAGACCAGTTTTTATCAGTTTACATATAAATTACTAATTGAAATAAGAACCTTATCAATTTACATATTTTTGATAGACGTCACTATTATCTATTAAAGTTATTACACTTTTAAAATTAAATGACAAAAATATTAAAAATACTTAAATAAATAAAAATCTAATTATTTAAACATATAAATGTAGGTTATTTATATTATTTAATTTATTAGTAACTGAAGGCAAAATATACTACTTTTTCCATTTGATGACAGTTGGCGCTGATTCGGTAACTAAATCGGTGTAGTTTTAAATTATTTTACTAATTTAATAACTATATTTTATACTTTATTTATAAATATGATATTTATTTGAAAAACACTCGTCACCCCGCCTGATCTTACTTATAAGATATAATAAGAAAATACTTAACCATCTTTTTTGAAGTTCCGTAATCGAATAAAAAGTATCCTATAAGTTGCCCCGGGTTACTAACTGCCTATGTACAAAATTTCATGAAAATCGGTCCAGTAGTTTTTGCGTGAATCCGGAATACACAGACAGACAGACGGACAGACAGACAGACAAAAATTCTAAAACCCATTAATTTGGCTTTTGATCCTTTTATTTAGTCCCCCTGGACTTGTTTTTTCAAGAATATCTTAGAATTACAGAGACGATTTTTCTACAGATTTATTATATTGTGTATAATTTTTCAGAAACCAAAACTTCAAATAATAATATTATATTAATACTATTCAAGCGCGACTTGCCCCCACGTAAAGTGTACATCGAGGGTTTGAATGATCGATTGATTTAGAGTTTGGACGAAATGGCGGTAAAATTGTTTCGTGAAAAACATGTCACGTTTATTTCAGATGTTTGAAAGGGGAATCAATGCGACAGGCCACGCAGAAACGCTACGCCACTCAGAAAGTATTGCCAGAAAAAGGTTTTTAAGTGAAAACTTCTTTAGGCGCGTTGGGCACTTTTGGGATGGGGAAAAGCATTAAACTCGCGTGACCGTCACGCTTAGATACATAAAATAGATGAAAGTAATGTTGAAAATCTAATTGATTAAATTTTATAAAATTTATATGTATTTATAAACCTGTTTGTATTATATAGATAATAATAATTCTTAGAATTAATGATAATTTTATTATTATATTAATACGTTGATAAAATATTTTTTAAATAAAAAATGCTTCCTAAAAATATTTATTAACAACCCAAAAATAATGTTTACAAGTTTGTAAAGTACAAAGTTTTCATTTCTGACGTGCAGTCCTACGACTGACTGTTTTTTTTTTTATTAGACACTGCCAGACATAAATTATTTTGGAAAAACGATTTTAATAACAAGAAAAATAAGAATGTTTCGATTTAAAATTTCCCTAGAAATTTTTTAAGAGCTAAATGCTGATATATTATTGTGTTTAATTTAACTTATTATACTTATTCTTAATTTCAGATAGTCATGATCATGGTTTTTAAGGTGTTTGATGTTTTTGAGATATAATAATTAAAAATTAAACGCCATAAAATTAGTAAAATCAGTTTTATTCAATATCATGTAACTCGTGTTTTATTGAAAAATGGATCAGCTTCGGAAATATTTTTGCGCGATCATTTTATATGATTTCAAATGTCGCGTAAAATCGTATATATAACAAATTTAAGTACGATCGATAACAATGTAACTTTAAGATATGAATAAAAAGTAAGCAGTGAACAAATTAATTAAAAAGAATGAGCGTATTACTTGTGAAGAGATTCAACACCTATTTAAGATTGGATCGGAAAGTGCTCACGAGATTTACATGAATACTTTCGCACGGGAATATTACTCGTACAATGGCATGATTACTGAATTTAAAGCAGGCTCGTCTCTACGTGTTTACGACATTTTTACAAGTGATAAATCTTGGATCCAAAAACAAAGCGGCTGTAGGCAGTTCCACTGTTTTAAAATGTACCCACACCGACTAAAGTGAAGCGATCGACAAGCGCGGAGAAGCTAATTTTACACTTTGACGTGTCAATTCATCAATTCTAAATGGTATACTACCAAATGGTAGCCAGAAATATTCACAGATGTAAACGACAACCAAACAAAAACGGGGCTCCGCAAGTTATTGTTTCACTATGTCAACGCACTCAGCGCTCAAAACGTGAAACTATCTGCACATCACTCCTGTTATCCTTCTAACAATCCATCTAATAGTAAGTGAATGCTGTGGCCCATAGACATCTACATTTATCCTCGCTTAAGAATCAAAATGCTGTTGCGTTGTCACCCCTGAGGACTAATATGGAATGATTCGGTTCCAGTAAAAAGGGTCTTCGTTTCTCTATACTCACCATACGAAACACAGCAGCATTACACTGGTATTCTGTGTGAGCGTGGTCCTACCCAGGTCGAGTCGACCCATTCATGTTTTAACCATAATTAAGCTGCAGCATGGTTCTACCATATACAAAAACTATTATCCGTTTGTACAATATAGTAGGGCTACAAACATAATATAGTTGCAGCATGGCACTACCACGTATATGGATGTTACAAAATTGTTCAACTCCATATAACCCGAAACAGATAAGGTTGGTAATAACAATAAAGAAACGACCTATATATGGCCTACAATTCTTTACTAATGTGCAAGTAAAGCAATGGTCAAAATCAGCACTTCAAGTTTGCTAACGTACATTGAAAATAAATGTTAAGGCTCGCGCTTATCCCCGGCTCAGCTCTTATTATCTTGTACCTTATGCTCGTACCTTTATACAAATTCGCATAAAAGTATACGCCTACGTATTTTCACGGAAAATGCGGAGCAAACGTAAATAAAGCGTAATCAACGCGCCTCAGTCGTAACCGAGCTCTTTTAAACATTCCATATTTATTTTTATATTTATGGTAACAAGATTTTTATGACGCAAAATACAAAATGAATGCGAGAATGTTAAAATTTATAATGTACGCGAAATATTGCACAATTTAACGACGAGCAATAAAACATAGTAGTTAATCTTTTACAAACAAGTAAATTTTAATGCTTTGTATATTCTGATTTATAATAAATATTAAACGTCAATTTACGGTGAGAATACGTTAAAGATGTTAATATTAACTATATATAAAATATATCTTTATATATAAAAATTACGTGTCACATTGTTTGTCCGCGATGAACTCTTAAACTACTGAACTGATTACAATGAAATGTTTCACAATGTGTGCAGTTTGGTCATACTTGATAGATAGGATAGTTTTTATCCCGATAAGTGACCCTCAATTTTTTTAATTGTGAATTTAAGGATATGTTTAGGACACGTGGTCGTCGGAAAGGGCAGAACAACGTCTGCTTGGTCAGCTAGTATTGTTATAAAGTATAAATATATTAAGTAGATCTGCGTAATAAATAAACATTATGTATCTTGCCTAGGTGTGATTATGTGGAGGTATCATCCAAATATGTATAAACTCCCATAAAATATTAATCATCTAATCTTGCTATTAAAAAAAAGATCAATAGTAAATATTTTTTTCTGTCGTCAGTTTTGTAGCAGTGCCCACACTACTGTGTTTCAGTCTGATGGCTGATGTGAGCCCATTAAAATTTAAACTACTTAAATATATTGTTAAATGCATGCCTGTTTAATATATAATAGCAGGCTATAAGGCATTCCATCTTAGAACTCAGAGGCTACAACTTACTATAGTCTTCTTTGTTTGAAGGTCGCAGGTGAGCATAGGATGTATGTTATTTCGTCACTTCATATTTCTAGAAAAAAAAATTATACAATTATAAGATTTTGCTAAAGAAAACTAAAAAAAGTAACAACACGATGACATATGAGTACACAGTCCACCTGCTGATAAGTGGATGCTGTGCTCCATGGACATTTGCATCGGTCCTCAATTAAAAATCAAAATGCAGATGCATTGTTTTTTTGTCGAAATTTAGTAGTAGTGTAGTTGTACCACTTCTAGACCACCTGAGTCAGACGTGGTTCAACGACGTTCGTCGACACACGATCCTAAAAAAAAAAAAAAAGGTTTTGGCATGCTCTGATCACGAATCCGCGGTCCATTTTTGTGTAGAATGCACGGTTCCGGAGATGTGTAGATCAATTAGCTCATATCTAATTGATATCCGGTAAGGGCCTCCACCGTCATTAGCGTCCCATTGTTCCTATTTCTATTGTTCTATTGTTCATTAATCACCTTCATTGCAGCGTGTGCATCGACTATATCAGTGCTATTGTATTGTACTTCTTTGTTCCTAATTATACAACGCTAATCTGAATCATCAATAAAACACATTACATAATTTTGTTACAATTTTTATTTATAAAATACAAAATCTTATTACTTATTATCTATAAAATAGGAGCGAAACATCTCATCCACTAAAATATCGTTGTACAATGTGTTCCTTGTAAATATACTCGTAAAACTATGTATTGAACATCCTTGAAACTTATATAGCAAATACATTAAGCAATATTCGCCACAAACTGAAGTCCACTCATTCTGAATCCTATCAACATTCCAGTTCCATCTTTTACAATTCCTTTTTAAAAACTCTAGATGATATCGTACAGGTGATCGTCCATATGAATCAAAATATTGACCGACGTCATTCGTATCGATATATAAAGCTACCCAATGTGACCCTGGTTTATCATCTGTATCCAAATTGCATATTATATACGTTGGTACGTGGGTATACATAGGCAGTCTATTAGCTGCATAAACATTATTTTCTAGACTGGGGTGAATCTTTTTCAGATGTTGTTGTACATCTAGTGTATCCATGATATTACTGCTATTAGTAGATTATTACAGTACCTAGCTACTCAATGAATAACATAGGAATGGTCAATTATAGTGATTTCTAAATATTAAATTGCATTTTTGTGTTATACAAATCGTACTTGAGTCATTGATCACCAAACAAAACACAATACGAAGAAATGTTGAGATAGACAACGGAAATGTGAGATAAACTGGTTGACGCATAAAGTAATTATCAACTCATTACGGAAATACTTTAGATTAGAATTTTTACGTACTGGTGGTATATAAGACCAACAGACGCAGTCATCGAGTTAGTGTACGGTCGTTTGACTACAGTGGATCTATCAATAGTACATTTGTGTTACTTCAATACACCAAAGGCTATGGATGTAAGTGTTTATTCTATTGACTAAATTACTTTTTTTCTGTTATTTTCATGTGTGTGTATTATTTTATTTAATTATTGTGTATGTATATGATTAAGCCGTGGTAACTCAGATGGTTAGCGCTAACTGTAAATTTCACAGTACGCGACCCGGGTTCGATCCCCGCCAGCACCAATTAAATTGTTAATCGCAATTTTAAGTGCTTATTACCACGTGCTTGGTGGTGAAGGAAAACATCGTGAGGAAACCTGCATGTCTGAGAAAATTTCGAAGGCATGTGAAGTTCGCCAACACACATTGAGGGAGCGCGGCGGACATTTCCTTGCTCTAAAACCCTCTCAGAAATGAGAGGAGGCCTATGTTCAGCAGTGGACTTTAATAGGCTGTAACTTTAACTTTTTTAACTTTTATGATTAAGTGTTAACAAATTGATATTAACATGATAACTGTGTTGTTGCAGAAATCATTGAGCTTCGATGAAGATACCTATAAACAGTATTACTACTCGCCACTCTCCCCTCAAGAAGAGAGTGATAACCTCGTCATTAATAATAACACATGCGATGGTGGAAAAAGAAAATCGAAATCGATTGATCATTTTTTTGAAGCTGAATCAAAAATAAAAAAGAGGAAGGGAAAACTTCAGTGAAGTGTGCACCAGTGCTTTTTTCTCCACAATCATGGAAGAGAATACGGAACTATTCAATAGCGAATTAAATCAGGAGTTGTCTAAAGTTTGTGAAGAAATGGAGAGGGGTCAACTGTTCGATTCGTCATACGATGATGAGTTGTATCATCACTGTGCGATGGTTGAAACACAGTTTAAGTATGTAAAATAAACATTCATTTCGATCATAATTTACATATTGTCTTATACAGTTTTTAATAAATTTAAACATTTTAGCAGTCAACCACTACAACTTGGAAGAGGAACGAAGCGAACGTGCAGCAAAGAATCCAAGATCATCAAAAAACCAACAACGGAAGCAGAAGCGCATACCTCTGCAGGGAACAGTATCAGTAACGATGATCAAGTGGAATGTCCAACGTGCCATATATTTATCAAGAAACGGTATTTAGCTAATCATTTTAAAAGTAATGTTCATAAAAATAATCTTTTAAATTCACATAATTCTTTATCAAACGTTAGTGTTATTGAATCTGCTTTTGGAAATAGGATTTTAACTTATAAAATCAAGAGTAGAGTAGATCGTTCGACATGGGTAAATTTTGAAACTCCTGAACTATTTTTAAATTCTATTAAAGATGATATTTTATTTTTATTACAAGAGTGTATTCATCAACACATAATTTTTAAGGTAAACTTCATATTGCATGCTGATTTTGTTCAACAAACTAAAGATATTCATGATACGTTCGATTTTCAAACACTTAACTATATTATTTGTCAAGGAGATGACTTAAATATTTTTCTTTCATCTTTAAATGATACAATTACTACTAAAATTAGTGCTTTCGAAAAAAAAGATAGTGGATGGAGTCTAAAAAACATAAAATCTATAGACATGAATGTTAATAAATTTAACCCCCTACGCGGTACTTCATACATAGATCTTCCTCGTGACATAAAATTAAAAAAGGCTGTTATAAATGTAAAAAACAAGGATTATTTTTGTTTTAAATGGGCGTTACTCTCGGCGTTATATCCTGTAAACAAACACACCGATCGGGTATCATCGTACGTTAAACATGCAAATAAACTTAAATTTGATGGTATTTCCTTTCCGGTTAAAATTTCTGACATAGCAAAAGTAGAGAAATTAAATGATATTAGTATTAATGTTTTTGGGTTAGAATATAATAAAAAAAAACGATGTAATTCTATAGTAGGTCCATTATTTTTAACAAAGTGTCGTAAAGATAGACATATCAATTTATTATTTTTTTCCAAGGATACAAAAAATCATTATTGCTATATAAAAAATTTATCGCGGTTAGTTAGTAAACAAATTTCAAAAGACGGTCACATCATGTACATTTGTGAAGCATGTCTACTTCGTTTTCCATCTCAGGAAAGGTTAAATAACCATGAACAATACGATTGTGCCCACATTTGTACAGTATTACCAAACAGTGAAACTTTAAAAAAAAAGAATTGGTTTGGTCAACCTATTTCAAATGATAAAATTAAATTTGATAGTTATGAAAAAAAGTTAAAGATACCATTCGTAGTTTATGCTGATTTTGAAGCATTTTTAAAACCAATAGAATCATGTTCTAACGATCCTTCCAAACCTTTCACTCGTAATATTCAGAAACATGAAGTACATAGTTTTGGATATTATATAAAATGTTCATATGATGATAAATTATCAAAATATGTAACATATTGCGGACCCAACTGTGCACAAGTGTTTATGGAAAGTTTATCTAACAATCTAAAAGAAATAAATAGACTTCAAAAATATCCACCACTTCCGCTAACAAATGAAGACAAAAACCAAATTTCAAATGCAACCATTTGTCATATTTGTGAAACTGAGTTGGCAAAACATTTTTATGATTTTGATTGGTACACTGGTAGTTTTATAGGTGTTGCTCATGAATCATGTTGTTCGAAGATCAGAACACCTCGTTATATACCAATATTTTTACACAACCTTAGTCACTATGATGCTCATTTTATTGTTCACGCGTTAAACTTTTGTGATGGTGAAGTCGAAGTTATCCCTCAAAATAAAGAAAAATATATATCCTTTTCCAAAAAATTAAAAGTGAATAACCACGAAATTATATTGAGATTCTTAGATTCATTTAAGTTTTTATCGTGTAAATTAGAAGAATTGGCCAAAAATCTCAGTAATGATCAATTTCAAGAATTACGTAGAAATTACCCTAATGATGAAGATTTCTTTCGTTTAAAACGGAAAGGTGTTTATCCATATGAACTTATGACTAATTATGATAGTTTAAGTCTAACATCGCTCCCTGAACAAAAATGTTTTTATAGTTCACTCACAGATTCACATATTTCAAATGATGATTACAATCATGCTAAAGATGTTTGGGAACATTTTGGGTGTTGTAATATGCTAGATTATTCAAACCTGTATTTAAAAACAGACGTTTTACTTTTATCCGATGTATTTGAAAACTTTAGAAAGTTATGTATTAATACATATGATTTAGAACCTGTCCATTATTACACAGCACCCGGTTTAAGTTGGGATGCAATGTTAAAATATACAAAAATAGAATTAGAACTTTTAACAGATTATGAGAAAATTGCATTTATTAGATCAGGTATCAGAGGTGGTGTATCTCAATGTAGTAATCGTTATGCTAGAGCTAATAACAAATACATGGAGGATTATGATACAGGGAAACCAAATTCATATATCACATATTTTGATGCCAACAATGTATATGGTTGGGCTATGTCTCAATATCTTCCTACTGGTGGATTCGAATGGGTAAATCCAAATACAGAATTTAATGTGTCTAAGACATCAGACTTCGGTTTTATTTTAGAAGTTGATTTGGAATATCCAGATGAACTTCATGATTTACATTCGGACTTTCCTTTATGTCCAGAAAACATTTGTGTAGGCAATATTAATGAGAATAAACTAGTCCCAAATTTAAATAATAAAGATAAATATGTAATTCATTACAGAAATTTAAAGCAGTGCATAGAAATGGGGGTTAAATTAACTAAAATTCATAGAGTTTTAAAATTTAAACAGTCTCCCTGGTTGAAGATGTACATAGATCTAAACACAAAATTAAGAACTTTAGCAAAATCAGATTTCGAAAAAGATTTTTATAAATTAATGAATAATTCAGTCTTCGGTAAGACTATGGAGAATATTGAAAAAAGGGTTAACATAAAATTAGTTACGCACTGGGAGAACCAGGGTAAAGCTTTAGGTGCTCAAGATCTAATCGCTAAACCACAATTTCATAGCCTTTCAATATTTTCGGAAAACCTAGTTGCGGTTCAGTTGCGAAAAACGAAGTTAATATATAACAAACCAATTTATTTAGGGTTTTGCATTTTAGATATTTCAAAAACATTAATGTATGATTTTCATTATAACTATATGATTAAAAAGTTTAGTAAAATCAAATTATTGTATACAGATACGGATAGTTTAATATATCATATATTTACAAATGATTTTTACACTGATATAAAACCTGACGTTTCATCATACTTTGATACCTCAGATTATGATACAAATAATATTTTTGAATATCCAAAATTAAATAAAAAGAAATTAGGTATTTTTAAAGATGAAAATAATGGTAAAATCATGAAAGAATTTGTGGGTTTACGATCCAAAATGTACGCTTTTAACTTAGAGAATAAGACTATAGCCAAGGCAAAAGGGGTAAATAAATGTATCACTAAAAAGATGACAATGAATAGTTATAAGTCTTCTCTATTTAATAAAAAAGTGCAATATTATAGTATGCTTAGATTTAAATCAATTAAACACACAATTTTCACACAAAAATTAAATAAGATAGGTTTATCATATAATGACACAAAGAGACATATTTTAGATAATAATATTGAAACATTAGCTTGGGGTCATTATAAACTGCGTTAAGTGTTGATAGTTTTTACTTTTATGTCTGCGTTTAAGAAAAATTTATATTGATTGTAAAATTATGATAATACTATAATATGACGTAGTTTATTACATATTTAATCATTGTTTTATTGTAAATAATTTAAGTTAATTGTTGTTTCTATTTATTTGAGGTTGAGTTAATTGTAAAATTATGATGTACTAATTGTTGTTTCTATTTATTTGAGGTTGAGTTAATTGTAAAATTATGATGTACTAATTGTGTTAGAAATAGTGTATACAGATAATTCTGTTTTATATAATTTTTGGAATATATATTAATTGTTTACACCAACACTTTCATTTTTTATTTCACCCCTTTGAACTTTAGACGTGTGTTATGTTTCACTTTATCCATCCGTTCACTGCTATTGTGGCAGGACCAAGTGGGTGTGGGAAGTCAAATTTTGTAACAAATTTCATAAAATCAGTTACAGAAATATGTAATTGTGATTTTAATCAGATCACATGGTGCTTTGATGAAATGCAACCATTATATAATTTACCAAATGTTAACTATCATCAAGGAATTCCAAATCTTAATATGTTTGATGGTGAAAACCCACATCTTGTTATTATTGATGATCTAATGAGAGAGTCCGATGGAAGAATTGTGGATATATTTACAAAAGGTAGTCATCACAGGAATCTTAGTGTATTTTATCTAACACAAAATTTATTTCATCAGGGTAAAGGATAAAGAGACATATCTTTAAACTCAAGTTATATAATATATTTTAAAAACCCTCGAGATAAAACTCAAATAAGATATTTAGCAAGACAAGTATCACCAGATAACCCAAAATTCATTGAAAATGCCTACAGGGATGCAACTCTAGAGGCGCAGGGATATTTAATGGTAGATTTAAAACAGAATACCAATGATTTTTGTCGTATCAAGACAAATGTCTTTCCATTTAATGGTTTCTGTACAGTCTACGTCCCCAAAAAAGAGTTTAAATACACCAAGAATCAAACAATTGAAATCATTGCTAAATGATGCATCGTCGACTCACAACGTATAAACATTTGCTAACCGCTTTGCATACGCTTAAACCAAAATATCAAAGAGCATTACTTAAAACGTGTGATGAAGAAGAAATTAACTGTATTTGTGAGTGTATTCATAACGTTTTACAAGGAAAAGTACCTCTTAAATATCAGGATAAACAAAAATTGAATAAACATAAAAACATACTCCGTAAACTAGTACGTAAGTGTAAACATAAACTAAGAAAAAATATAATTATACAAAAAGGAGGGGCTTTCTTACCAACAATATTAGGTGCAATATTGAGTGGATTAGTGAGTGGACTAGCCAGTTAACATGGAAAATGCAAAGAAAATGATACTTATCGAACCTGGATTGATTGAAAAATTAAAACAAGAAAATAAGGTTAATAGTAATTTATCTCGATTAGATATTGAAATGCAAAATATTATGAATAGTAAGACGGAAGACCGAAAGAAATGGATATTATATTTACAAACACTGCAAAGATACCTTCATTTTACCGAAGAGGATCGTCAACCACTCAAATTACCAATTTATTCTGATACATCTAATGAAGATTCAAATGAGTCAAAAATTGGTTTTAAAAATAAAGATAGAGATCTAAAAACTTCAGTTGATATTGAATCTTTGCTGGAGGAGAATCGATCCATTAAAAGTAAAGAAAATGATGAAAATCCACTTTACACACCAGCTCAAATACTCAGTTTAATACCAAAAACTTATCATAAAAAAGGGCAGTTATTATTAAACTTAGTTGAAACAAGTAAAAGTAAAATACATTGGGATAATGAAGGTACAGTCATAATTGATAGTGAAAAAATTCCTGGAAGTAATATTGTTGATTTAATAAATGATTCACTAAGACCCCTAAAAAGAAGTGATCCGGTAGGGTGGGTTAGATTTGCTGAAGCATTAAAAGATATTAAAGTACCACTTACTTATATTGGAAATCCAAGGAGATGTGAGTTTATTAACCAACTTCAAGCAAAAGATCTGAACAAACCCTCTGAGATTGAAGTTCAAGAGTTTTCTACACCGGTCAGTAGAGATAAAAAGTCTACAACTAAAATACGTAAAGGACTTGAGTGGGAAAAATGGACCCCGTACTAGAAGAAATTAACAGGATTTATTATGATCCATCTAATCCCGCTGGTTTTGGTAGTATTGATAAATTATTAAAAGCCATGAAGGGTAAAATGAATAAAAAGCAAGTAAAGGAATGGTTAAAATCACAAGAAACATACACATTACATAAACCCATTCGAAAAAAATTCCCGCGTAATAGGTACATTCTATCAAATATTAATGAACTGTGGCAAGCTGATTTAAGTGATATGCGAACTTATTCTCAATATAATGATGGTTTCATGTATATACTTTGTATTATTGATGTATTTAGTAAATATGCTTTTGCAAGACCAATGAAAAAGAAAAACTCAGAAACAACTAAAGAATGTTTTGAAAGTATATTTACTGAAAGTAATTTAACACCTACTCACATACAATCCGATAAAGGTACAGACTTTGTTTCAAAAGATGTACAAAAATACTTTAAATCCAAAAAGATTAATTACTATACCACTAACAATCCTGACATTAAGGCTAGTATTGTTGAACGATTTCAAAGAACACTAAAAATGAAAATGTGGCGTTATTTCACTCATAATAATACTTATAGATATATAGATGTTTTACAAGATTTAATATACTCTTATAATCACAGCTTTCACTCTAGTATTAAGATGTGCCCATGTGATGTAAATTCCAACAATATTATGACAGTTTGGACTAATCTTTATGATAGACGGTCAAAAAAACTTTCTTTAGAAAATCCTAAACCAAATTTCAATGTGGGTGATTATGTTCGAATAACTAAATATAAACATGTATTCCAAAAAGGATATGAATCAAATTGGAGTGATGAAATATTTATTATATCTTCAATAATTGATAGATCTCCATGGGTTGTTTATACAATAACAGATTTACAAAATGAACCAATAATTGGTACTTTTTATGAAAGAGAATTACAGAAAATCACTTACAACCCCACCTCACAACATAAAATAGATAAAATAATTGACACTCGTTATTCAGGTAACAGAAAAGAAGTATTAGTGAAGTGGAAAGGTTATCCAGATAAATTTAACAGTTGGATTTTAGCTTCTAGTTTAAAAGAAATATGAATAAAGAAAGTTTCTATTTAACTTTGCTCAGCAATAGTTCAATGGAATACTTTCCTGATAACAAGACCACAAATTTTTCAACGAAATTACCAAAAGCTATAAAATTAGAAGGTGAATGGTCGGTTGGAGTTGTCGAGTTTCAATATCCATGTACCATGTTTACTGTTCAAGACCATGAAAATATTATATACATTACAAAATCTATGTTAATGCCTAATGAAGATAAACCATCCACAGTGTACTACAAAAACCATATTCCAGCTACCAACTATGATAACGTTGAGCATATTTTAAGAGTGTTAAATGGTATCGGAGAGAACTTGAAATTTCGCTATGATGAAATAACAAAATTTGTGTCTATTTCGGTATTGGATAAAAATATAACATCCGTAACATTATCACCCAAATTAAGTTTACAGCTAGGTTATGAACCAAATAAAAATCTCCTAGAGAGAAATTTTGGAAAGTGTCCTGCTAATTTACACTTAGGGTTACCATCTCAACTATTTCTATATTGCGACATTATCGATCCTCAGATTGTGGGTGATGTTATGACTCCTTTATTAAGAGTCATTTCATTAGATCCTACAAAATACATTTATGGTGCAAATAAAATGCACGTTTTCTCTCAACCTCACTACTTACCTGTTATGCGAAGAGAGTTCGATACGTTGGAAATAGTTATAAGATCGAGTACAGGACAAAAAATACCATTCCAGTTTGGAACCGTGTGTATTAAACTACATTTCCGAAAATTATAATAATGAATTCTCTTCGTGAACATCATAAATGTCCATATGAAAATTATTATACACATCAAGCTGGATCAGGAGTTGGAGTAATTTATAAGGGTTCACCATATCAACGCGGTCATGGTATTGGGAGCTTCTTAGGGGGGTTATTCAGATCAGTTTTACCTTTACTTTCAAGTGGTGCTCGAGTGATTGGTAAGGAGGCATTAAGCGCTGGAGTAGGACTTTTATCGGATATGGTTCAAGCCCGTCCTATGGAAGCCTCAATAAAAGATCGTCTAAAGCAAGTTAGTACGAATTTAAAACGAAAGGCTGATGAGAAAATTGATCAATTTAACATGACTGGATCTGGGTATAAAACTAAAAGAAAACGATTGACATCGTTCATTCCACCATTAACTGCTAAAGTGAAAGCTGCGAAAAAACTTTGTCTAAAACCAAAAAATATCAAAGATATATTTTCAAACTAAATATGTCTTTCCTTCATAATCATTCTTGTGAGTGCGTTAAGTCAGAATTGGATTTGTTTGCACTACCGTCTACACAAACTAGCATTGAAAATGGATTGTGGATTCATTATAAACCAATTTCATCTCTTGGTGATGATGGACCTATCGAGTTTCAAGTTCCTGGGACCGGCGATGACTACATAGATTTGTCTCATACATTACTCCACATAAAGGCAAAAGTATTAAATCAAGATTCAACTAACTTGGTATCTACTACAATAGTAGCACCTGTAAATAATTGGCTGCATTCACTTTTTAGTCAACTTGATGTTTATTTAAACCAAAAACTTGTATCACCACCTAATAATACCTATGCATATCGAGCATACATGGAAACCCTTTTAAACTATGCCCCTGCTGCTAAACAATCTCATCTTACTTGTAGTCTTTGGTATGAGGATACAGCAGGAAAAATGGATTCTACAGATGGTAAAAACATAGGATTTGTTAAAAGACAGGAATTGATTAGTGAAAGTAAGGAAATAGAAATGATTGGTCATCTTCACGGTGACATTTTTAACCAAGATAATTTTTTAATTAATGGTGTTGAAATGAGTGTTAAATTGGTTCGATCAAGAGAGAGTTTTAATTTAATTGTTGGGTCAAACGATGTAAAGTTTAAAGTTTGCATTACGGACGCAACTCTTATTGTTCGACGAGCACGAATTAATCCAAGTGTATTACTCGCACATCAAAAAGATTTAGCTTCTACCACTGCTAAATATCCTATTACTCGAGCTGAAGTAAAAGTTTTAACAATTCCTTCGGGTGTTCAAGGAAAAACTCTTGATAATATATTTTTAGGACAGGTACCGAAAAGATGTATAATTGGATTTGTGAACAATTCTGCATTTAATGGTTCCCTTACTAAAAATCCATTTAACTTTGAAAACTATGGTATTAATTCTTTCAGCTTATATATTGATGGTCAACAAATACCTTCAAAAGCTTTGCAACCATCTTTTAATAATAGCATATTTACATCAGCATATCATACTCTATTCTCGGGAACTGGTATTCACTTTCTTAATGAAGGAAATGGAATCTCTTGTGAACAGTATGGCAAAGGTTACTGTCTATTAGCATTTGACTTAACTCCTGATTTATCAGCTAACTCATTAACTTATTGGAATCTCATAAAGCATGGTAGTGTAAGAATAGAAGTACGATTTGAATCCTCATTAATACAAACAATTAACTGTATAGTTTATGCTGAGTTTGATAATATTATTGAGATAGATAAAAACAGAAATGTTACTGTAGACTATAGTAGTTAAGGTTATAATATGTGTTGTGTGTTAGATTTTATGTGTTATGTGTAATGCATTTTGTGTGTATGTAACTATGTGAAACGTTATAAAATTAAATAAAACAAATTGTATGCAATATATTTTTTTTTATTTCTTTATAAATCTTCTATTTAATCTAATACAAAACACTGTTCGAGTTGAAATTTTACATAAGCACACTGACTAAACCACTGAACATGCTGCTGCCAAGGATCATCATCATCTTCCCAATCTTTTAAACCACCACCACAATGGAAACACTTGGTCCCGTCTGCATGGCCAGTATAAAAGAAACCAGCTTCTGCAAGATCTTCAGGTTTCTGTCGCATAACGAGAGGCCAGTTTTCGAAACTAAGCAAACGGCTAGATTTTGAACTGAAGAATGGATATTCAGCTCTTGAGTACTGCATACTCTTCTCGTTTTCTTCTCCACTCAGTGTTGTAGTTTTGTTATTCAATGATGTGTTTTGTACACGTATGCCACACTCATCTCTTCGTTCCGCTCTTGTCTTCCTGTAATTGAAGTAAACAGAATCACATTCACTAATGATCAGCTAATGACTGTCATTGTTAAAAAAAGTATTTATTAACTTTTTCACTTTCTGCTATTGTCTTTGTTATATTGTATACGAGGGCGTTTGTGTTGTCGTAGATGCTATCCTTATTAGTCTTTACGTAATATTAAATTCTCGTGGAAGCATATTTCCAATGATCAGTAGTTGGAATCTTGGATAGCTTCTTCATATCGTACATTTCAATTTTGATGAGATGCGTCGCTTGGTCTCCGTCGTCAGAATTAGTAGAAATGTATGATACACCATCTCTAGCGACTCGTGCTACGGTTGATGATAACAGCTTCCTCTTTTTTATTTTTGATTCAGCTTCAAAAAAATGATCAATCGATTGCGATTTTCTTTTTCCACCATCGCATGTGTTATTATTAATGACGAGGTTATCACTCTCTTCTTGAGGGGAGAGTGGCGAGTAGTAATACTGTTTATAGGTATCTTCATCGAAGCTCAATGATTTCTGCAACAACACAGTTATCATGTTAATATCAATTTGTTAACACTTAATCATAAAAGTTAAAAAAGTTAAAGTTACAGCCTATTAAAGTCCACTGCTGAACATAGGCCTCCTCTCATTTCTGAGAGGGTTTTAGAGCAAGGAAATGTCCGCCGCGCTCCCTCAATGTGTGTTGGCGAACTTCACATGCCTTCGAAATTTTCTCAGACATGCAGGTTTCCTCACGATGTTTTCCTTCACCACCAAGCACGTGGTAATAAGCACTTAAAATTGCTATTAACAATTTAATTGGTGCTGGCGGGGATCGAACCCGGGTCGCGTACTGTGAAATTTACAGCTAGCGCTAACCATCTGAGTTACCACGGCTTAATCATATACATACACAATATTTAAATAAAATAATACACACACATGAAAATAACAGAAAAAAAGTAATTTAGTCAATAGAATAAACACTTACATCCATAGCCTTTGGTGTATTGAAGTAACACAAATGTACTATTGATAGATCCACTGTAGCCAAACGACCGTACACTAACTCGATGACTGCATTTGTTGGTCTTATATACCACCAGTACGTAAAAATTCTAATCTAAAGTATTTCCGTAATGAGTTGATAATTACTTTATGCGTCAACCAGTTTATCTCACATTTCCGTTGCCTATCTCAACATTTCTTCGTATTGTGTTTTGTTTGGTGATCAATGACTCAAGTACGATTTGTATAACACAAAAATGCAATTTAATATTTAGAAACATATCAGTTTATCTCACATTTCCGTTGCCTATCTCAACATTTCTTCGTATTGTGTTTTGTTTGGTGATCAATGACTCAAGTACGATTTGTATATCACAAAAATGCAATTTAATATGTAGAAATCACTATAATTGACCATTCCTATGTTATTCATTGAGTAGCTAGGTACTGTAATAATCTACTAATAGCAGTAATATCATGGATACACTAGATGTACAACAACATCTGAAAAAGATTCACCCCAGTCTAGAAAATAATGTTTATGCAGCTAATAGACTGCCTATGTATACCCACGTACCAACGTATATAATATGTAATTTGGATACAGATGATAAACCAGGGTCACATTGGGTAGCTTTATATATCGATACGAATGACGTCGGTCAATATTTTGATTCATATGGACGATCACCTGTACGATATCATCTAGAGTTTTTAAAAAGGAATTGTAAAAGATGGAACTGGAATGTTGATAGGATTCAGAATGAGTGGACTTCAGTTTGTGGTGAATATTGCTTAATGTATTTGCTATATAAGTTTCAAGGATGTTCAATACATAGTTTTACGAGTATATTTACAAGGAACACATTGTACAACGATATTTTAGTGGATGAGATGTTTCGCTCCTATTTTATAGATAATAATTAATAAGATTTTGTATTTTATAAATAAAAATTGTAACAAAATTATGTAATGTGTTTTATTGATGATTCAGATTAGCGTTGTATAAACAAAGAATTATAATAAACAATAGCACTGATATAGTCGACGCACACGCTGCAATGAAGGTGATTAATGAACAATAGAACAATAGAAATAGGAACAATGGGACGCTAATGACGGTGGAGGCCCTTACCGGATATCAATTAGATATTAGCTAATTGATCTACACATCTCCGGAACCGTGCATTCTACACAAAAATGGACCGCGGATTCGTGATCAGAGCATGCCAAAACCTTTTTTTTTTTTTTTGTAGTATCGGGCGTCGACGAACGTCGTTGAACCACGTCTGACTCAGGTGGTCTAGAAGTGGTACAACTACACTACTACTTTTAGTTATATTCACATAAATAAACGTGAAACAAAATTTTGCAAAATTTATTTGTTGGGTTCAAATCCGTCTCTGGCTTTAACGAACTATTCTCGTTATTTGTGCAACAGTACTTTGAAACGTGATAGAGAAGCCTTTGTATCGTGTTTGTTTATTGTTTATCTAAGGTGCTTTAATTATGTGCAAAGTTTTTTCATAGAATAAGGGTGACAAACGAGCACACAGTCTACCTGTAATAGGCGGATGCTGCGGCCCATAGACATCTACATCTATCCTCGATTAAGAGTCAAAATGCAGATAAGTTTTTACCCCTGACGACTAAGATGGAAAGCCTAGTTTCCAGTAAAAAGGGTATCCAGTTCTCAAAACTCACCATACGAAAAATAGCAACATTAAGCTGTTATTTTACGCTGGTATTCTGTGAGAGCGTGGTCCTTCCTCGGTCGACCCATAATATTGCTGTAGCATGACTCTATCACGTAGTTTTTTCCCATAATTTTCTTGTTAACATATTTCTTTAAACATATTTCCCTGAATAATATGTCAATTTATATTAATTATGAATGTTATACCATATTAACTTTCTACCATAAGTGACTAAGCAAGCACTAAAACTACTCGTAAATTACAAGCTGCTTCTTAAGTTATAAATAGTTATCATTTACTAACTAACGTTAATGGTCTAAGTTTGTAGCGAGTAAGCTACAATTTTATTTATACTTTGTGTTTCAAAGAGTGTTGCTTGCAAAATTATCTTTTTAATTGGTAATTTTTAATATGATAGCGACATATTATAGCGTGCGCAGGAATTAGATCCATCCATTCCACCATCGGACAACCAGACGGTCGGTGGATCTTTACCCTTTTGTTTTTAATATTCCACGCATTTGAACTAAACGGTTTGTTTTTCGTAATACGTAGTACGTACAGAAAAGGTGTGGAATAAATTGCCGGCATCTGTATGTCAGTCCAAATATAATCTGGCTGTCTTCAAGGTAAGAGTTAATAGGCTTTTGTTTTTATGTCTAAAACAGAGCGATTTACCAAATAGGGCTTCATCACCACTTACCACCAGATGGGATTTTGGTCAAGCATTGGCTTATAATAAGTAAACAAGTGGTAAAATTAAACATTTTGTACAACCGACTTCAATAGAAATTATTAAGGATAACTCAAAAACTTCTTGTCTGACCTTGATCAAATATATATAGCACCACATGACAAGCACCAGCTTTCAAATTAAAAAAAATCATCAAAATCGGTTCATCTTGAAATAAGTTGATGGTGACACGCACAAAAAAAACATACAGTCGAATTAACTCCTTCTTTTTGAAGTCGGTTAAAAATACAACAGTGGCGACAGTAGCCTAACGTTTCAATTACGGTTTAAGAAACTAAACTTATCTCGTCATAATATAAGTTTTATTAAGTCGTTTAAGACAAGACTTTCCCACTAAAGAAGTCCGCCATAATATCATTAGTCGCGGCTACGTCACAGTGACTGAATTAAACGTGCCACAGTAGAGCGTTTGCCTGCTGTACTATCATATGTTTTTTTTTTTTGTATTTTTTTTTAAAAACATTAACTCCACACTATGATTTTCTTCTGTATCGTGGGGGAAGTTTACAAACATAAATTTCACAAGGACAAACATCCAGACCCGGAACAATTATTTGTAGGCCATACAAATACTTGTTCCGTGCGGGATTCGAACCCGCGGCCCTTGGTGCTGCAACTTATTGCTAAGCCACTGCGCCACGGAGCCGTCAAACTATCATATGTTAGAGGAGTCACAGACAAGATTGACTACATCTTAAAGCGGGCTCCATAAGAACATACTAGAAGCCCCCGATTAGTCAGTTATTACCAACCGTCAAGTGTAATATCCCTCTACAAAAGTGTTCATTCTAAATCAAGCTGGTGCTTGGTTTAGAATGAAGTCTCTTATGTAAGGCAAACAAGTCCATAAACACATGCATAAAACCCACCCCACTTATATATAACAACTCACAGATCCATAAAAACTCTCTTAAAAGACCATATAACTGATGTGAAGCACCGACGCTCCGGGGTGTCTGCACTATGTTCAGGATCGTTCGATAGTCGTTAACTGAGGCCTAAGGACATCAACCGCCCGGGACTATGGTTACCGTAAAGCGCCTGAAACTTCGTGAATTAAAAAAGTTAAAATTAAACGCGATAAAACCCGTAAAATTAGTATCATTTAATATATAGTACATACATATATGCATTAACACTCACGCCCGTCACCCAGAAGGGTAGGCAGAGATTACGGACTTCCGTTTGGCATAACCCTCCTGATGTTTGACATCTCTTGCCTTCTTTACATCCATATATCTACGCGATTAAAGGTACTTCTTAAGGTTCATTTGTTCCTGTTTTTTAATTTGTGGTTAATGGGTACTAATGTGTAGTGTTAGTGTATACATATGAAATTATTAAACTGAAATAAATTAGAAATACTTTGATTAATAGAATCAGGCGTTACTTTGCGGAAATCCATTATGTTTAACATATTAAAAATGAATTTGTTAAGATCCGCCTAATAAAGTAAAATAATAACTATAACCTAGTTTGAACAGTACCTCTCGCCTTCTCTCTATTGCGTGCACTATCCCCGTCACCACTAATCATATCACTACAACTCCCAACACCACTACACTAGGAAAGATACACCGCCGTCGATAATATGACACGTGTTTCACCTCTACACGACGCATCCTCAGGTGAAGTAGACTCTGCCTCTCTTACTCACTCAATCAGACTCAGTCTATTTACTTTATTTTACTATTAGTTTATTACTACTTATTACAAATTTTTAAGATCTTCAATTTAAGAAATACTTTTTCATTTGTTGATTAACTTTATCGTTTAACTTGATGAAAAATTGATAACATTATCCAAGATATATATTTACAGTTGGTGATAACGACACCTTAGGTGTTAACGTAACAATTCCACCTCGCAGTAATATTTTACTATAAGGCTCTATACCCGGTCGGCACAAACGAAACGACCGTGAAATTGTTCCATAAAACGCGTCACGTTTGTTATAGCCCGTAAGGGAAACGTAAGTCCCTAAATTAAGTCCTCACTTCATGGGATACTAAACTTTAAGACAATATCTCTAAATTTATTTATAGATATATTCTTTAAATAAAAAAAATGTTGCGTGTCAGCTCCGACGCGCAATTTTAGCTTTTTCCTTAAGAACGTTTATATCAAATTAGTCGCATTTAGGCCATGCTATTTTACGTCACACTGTCACCTTGAGAGTCAAGTCAATTTGTTCGATAAAATGACCCATAAAGTGAAGTTCTTTTTAAAACTATTATATACACATTTTTCACATTTTTTTTACAAAATATTGTTTTTTAATAAGAATCACTTGTAATCATAATAATAAATTAAAAAAAACTAAAACTAGAAACTTAATTATCATATAGTCCTACTCCCCGCGGTATCGTGCCAAGAACGCTGGCCGCGTTTCCCCGCTGAATGGCTATACTTAGCCTTTGAGCGAGAAAAGAACCAGCCCTCTTATCACCAGCAACAACGACCAGCCGCGGATGGAGTTCCTTTAAGAACTTCACCGCACGTGGACCCCACGGACCGATAGTCTCTACAGCAAATGGCACAAATATGTAGTCATCTCTCAGACTCATATTTGCGCCACTTACTCAATTCAGCTGCCTCTGATGCCGCCCCGGCTCTAAACGAGGTACCCCTGAGATGAGAGGCCGCCAGAGTGTCTACGCAAGTAGCATCCCACACTATGGCTTTACCTCTGTCCCAAGGGACCAATGTCATACCGTCAGGTCTCCTGCCATCGTCTCTAAATATTCCACAAGGTTCTAAAACCGAGGGAATATTTATAGAGACAAGAGCCCTTCGTATGACATCGTTCAAACAACTGTGTCGTGAAAACCTACCAGCGCTTTTCTTACATGAAAGTCCGTGGAGCCCAAACTTGTCGACGCTGCTACCACAGGGGCACTCATGGGGTTGACAAAGCGCCGCTCCTAGTCGTATTCCTACGGCAATACGCAAGCTTTCCCCATCAAGTAATGTGCCGAGATTACTTGATGGTAAAGCGTGTAACCAGTGACTAGATTCCTTAGTCGAAACAGCTAGAAGGCTTGCCTTATCTTGGTCACTATGGAAATTATGAAACAAATCTTTCTGCACGCCCCGTACCAACGGAATATCCCACTGTTTTTGTTGGTTAACTTCCAGTGGAACATTTTCACCGGGACGGAGCGTTTGCCATGTCTGCCCTGCCTCCGTAGCAAAGCATAGGTCTACTTTATTATTTAAAATGATGTTACATAAGAAGAGAAAAAAAAAGGTTTAAATTTAAAAAAAAAAGTTACATAGTCTCTTTCGGTTTTGTGTGCAACTCTGAGTTCGTTGCTCATTCATGCTTAAGACATAGGACATCACGTCGCATTATTTGGTAAGGTACTCTGGCTGTCGGGGCACTATTATATTCTTGTAGTACAGGTAGATGGCACTATTGCTTTACTTGCGTTCAGTATAAAATACGTGAATGTGTTGCACGGAGGGGCAACATATAGACTTCATTTTTCTACCGACTTCAAAAAGAAGCCGGTACTCAATTCGACTTTATGTTTTTTTATGTGTGTATGTTACCTCATAACTTCTTACGGGGTGAACCAATTTCAATGATTCTTTTTTTATTTGAAAGCTGGTGCTTCACATGTGGTCCCTTATAAATTTATCAAGGTCTGACCAAGAGTTTTTGAGTTATTCTTAATAATTTATATTGAAGTCTGTTGTACAAAAATTTTAATTTCAAATTATTACATTATTGTGTAACCAGTGCGTGTTGCCAGTGATGACTTACGGATCTGAGACGTGGTCCTTCACTGCTGGCCGTATGAGGAAGCTCGCTCAGCGAACTATGGAGAGGGCTATGCTCGGGGTTTCTCTGCGTGATAAACTTAGAAATGAGGATACCCGCAGTAGAACCAGAGTAACCGACATAGCTCAACGAATTAGTAAGCTGAAGTGGCAGTGGGCCGGCCATATAGCTTGAAGAACCGACAACCGATGGGGAACAAAGGTTCTCGAGTGGCAGCCTCGTACCAGCAGGCAAAGTGTAGGGCGACCCCCCACTAGATGGAGTAACGACCTGGTAAGACATGCAGGATATCGATGGATCAGGTGGCTAAGGACCGTGTTTTGTGGCATTACTTGAGGGAGGCCTATGTTCATCAGTGGACTTATGAAAGGCTGTAATGATGATGATGATGATGACATTATTGTGAACACTCGATTTCGCTCTCCATCTAATTTGTGTATCTTGCGCTATACATGAAAATCGATTCTTAAGGGGTAAACTCCAAAAACAATCAACGCTATTAAACTTACTTGTAATGTTTTCTAATTACGGTACTTATACCGTGTAATGGCGGCGTAAGACAACGAACTACCCCATATAATCCCGTGGGTGTCATAAGAGGCGACAGAAGGAAAAGAAATAGGAGATGGGCACCAGCATCCTCCTTACTACAACTCAAATGAATAAAAAAAATGTGCGGTGGCCAACCCGCAACTACTCTCTCCTATGAAATAATATATGGAACTTTGGGAGGCTGTAATGATGATGATGATGATGATGATGATGATGATGATACTATATTGTATTTATGTTTAAGTTGTTCAAGTCTCCAAAGCGTAAGGAGTAGTTTAAGACTGTATTCGAATAGCGGATTCGAACTCAAAATTATTAAGCTCAGAAGATGCCGCTGCCCATCTACAGGTATGTTTTGGCCCGCAGACATCATCTGTTACCGTTCTAGCCTATAAAAAATCCACTGCTAAACATAGTTTTTCCGTATTGATAGGCTCATTTGCTGGATATTTGCCATAATTACCACATTTGGCAGGTGGGTCGCCAACCGCAGTTTTTTTATTTTTTAGTTGTTGTTAGAAAGACGCTGCTGTCCTTCTTCTTGTTAGTTTCCCTCTGTATTGGCTCATGTGTGGACTTTTATGTCTAAAGTTGGTCGTATTTGTCTATAGGTTAGATTCACTTACCAATGGATATCACGCTGGCCCGTATGTCGCGTTCATATTTGAAAAATAAAAAACGTAAGTCTCCTTCGTTTCATGCAGTACAGTTATAATCTTTAACAAAATTACTATTCTTTTAACTGACATATTCAACACATTAACGGCTATTTATGATTGTAAAACGATTATAAATATATATTACTTTACTAGTTTTAATTAAATACCACAATGTTAATAATAAGAAATGCTTGCTTATGCTGTTATATTTTGACATAAGCATCCTCAAATTGTAAATTTATTTCAGCAATAAAGTAACATATCGATATATCACGAGCACATGTGTTTGATTTCCAAACAATCTTTTAAATGGACGGCGGAATATCCTTATATAATTCTCCAGTGAACGATTTTTCCTAAATATTACGATGTGTTAACACTCTTTCCTCTTCTCGTTTTGCTTTTGGCTTTGTACAGGCTATAAATTTTCATATAAACTTTCTTTTCGTTTCTCCGTATTCATCCTATAACGTATCGATTTAGGTATAACATTCTTCCTAAACTATTTTCATATCTTTGATTATTTTGCTATTATAAATCCATTAAAAGAAAAGTTATTTCAGGTATTTTCAATGTATTAAAATAAATATTAGACGCATAAACGTACGTACGTACGTTCTAACGTGGTAGAGCTACGCAGCACCCATATTATGGTTGTATCACAAGTATTTCGGGCTGAACGGGGAAGTATCACGCTCTCACAAAATACCAGCATAAATAGTAGCTTCATGATATGTTTCGTATGGCGAGTGTACAGAATCGGAGAATCTTTTTATAGGGCGTTTTTTCATCCAAAAGTAAAGAAGCGCACATTATTCCTATCCATAAAAAGGCACTAATACTATAATAGACCATTATCATCCGATCTCTATCTTAAATACATTAGGAAAGTTATTGGAGAAAATTCTATAGGCATAAGTTATGATTTTTATGCAAGAAAACTGTTATTATTTATGACTAAGTAAAGGTTGTATACTATCATTGTAATCATGCCGTAGTTTTCTAATAAATAAATAAATAAATAAATAGGTAAATAACATTCTATCTTAGTCTTCAGAGGTGACAACAGGACAGACGTAAGTATCTATGGGCTTCAGCATCCACATATTATGAGGTTGACTGCTCGTTTCTTACTTATTCTATAAAAAGAACACACCTAATTACAAGATAGTACACCTTTTAAACCCAGAATTTCGTCTGTGTATATAAGTTTCAATTTCATTCATACATCATTTACAGCAAACCGGCCTAAGCCGTCCTAAGATCAACGTCTCGTTCGAAGTTAGACTTACCTCATCGAACAATTTATTCTCATTAAACATAGTTGTAAACAACTTTGAGCATAGTGTTCGCAACAACTACCGGCAAATGTGCAACATGGACATTACACATGACCTTTGCCTTTAATTTTATATTTCAATAATATTATTAAAACAAACCATTAAATTGCACTTAAAATCTGACGTCCTGTTAAATTTTGTAGCTAGCGCTTATAACCTGAACAGCATATTGCGACCAATATATTAGTCTATTAATTTCAAGTTGACATTTTAATTATGTGATCAATTATCACATTATCAATGTAATAAAATAATAACGATTTGTTTGGAAACGTGCATAGAAATGAGAGAGAGAAAGAGAGAGATATCTCACTACTGTAATCTCCGTGAAAAAGTGTAAGTACATGTAAGTGGCCTCGAAGAACCTTCACCCTGCTTCAGACATGTCTTAAAATTATGATGAGACTCCTTAAAGATCGCATGAAATAGAGGGTTCCTTTCAAATATCTCCACTCTGGCATTAAAGCGGGCATTCCCGAGGGTCGCAGCAGGTAGGCACGCGCCGTCGCGTCGCTTTGAATTTCTCATCAGCTCAGTTAGTAAATCAAAATTACTTTGACATGGTAATATTATATGAAGCCTTGGAGTTTAACTTGTATTTATAACGTAATAAGCTACTGATCTTTTCATTGATAAGAGTTAGCTACATGGCCTATTTTTGTGTGCACAAAACAAAGTCACGCAAAATAGAATTGATTTATACTATAGTAAATAATGTTCAAACCTCAAAATGAAGATATTTAAAGACGATTCATTATTATTGTAAGTTGCTGTAATTTTTCAAATTTCTCTACAATTCCTTATATTTACTCGGACTTAGTGTTAAAACTAATTTTGGCTCAGTCCTCCGCAACCACCGGTGCTGCGAAGCACAAATAAATTAAAAATTAATTAAAGTTAATAAAGGCATTACTCCAAAAAATAAAAACATATATAATTAATTACTAAGGGGCATTGCGTCTTGGTCCTCGATGGTGAAAACGCAACTTTAGCGTTGTTTGTTTAAAGTTGACTGCAGTTGTCCATGGACTGAAGTGATAGCCGCTTACACTCAGGTGAACTGTAAATCGTTTATCACTTTAGTTTTATAAAAAAAATAGCCAGGGTAAACAATCGCAGAAGTTTTACGAGTAAAATACGTTCTTTTTTATACGATACGGTGACAAACGAGCACACAGTCCACCTGATGGTAAGTGGTTGCTGTAGCCCATAGACATCTACATTTATCCTCGTTTGTGAATCAAAATGCAGATTCGTTGTCACCCGTGAGGACTAAGATGGAATGCCTCTTTTCCAGTAAAAGGGGTCTCCGGTTCTCTACACTCACCATACGAAACACAGCAGAATTAAGCTGCTATTTTACGCTGGTATTCTGTGAGAGCGTGGTCCTTCCCCGGTCGAGCCGACCCATTCGTGCTACAACTATACTACTAATATAGCTGCAGCATGGCTCTACCACGTCGAGACAAATTATGAGGTTTCATATTCCATTACTACTTTTAACAATTATGCTCCCTATTAGTTTCTGTAAGTTTAAGATATTTTTTTTTATTATACAATTATTCTTTTTAATGACGTACCTTTGCCAAAATTCATTCATAGTTCAAATACCTAATTACAGTCTGAAATTAAACGTTTTTACATTGTCGCAAATGTTCATGCAAACAATATCAATCAGTCACCCTAATCTGTCCGTATCCCATGTAATGCCTCTACGAGACGATCCGACGAATTAACTCAACTACGTAGTCGGCCTCCATTCCTGTCGACTGTGTTGCTACTAATCTCTGAACCATTTCACCACCGCTGTGTTCCAGTGCAAAGAAAGTATTAGGTGTAAAATATACAAATCTTCATTGCATTCTTTCATTAAATTTATTTACAGCCTTTTAAAAGTCCGCTGCGAAATAGTTACCACGTTTGGCAGACGGTTTTGCAGACGTAGTTATTTATTATATTGCGTTGTCATCATAAAGATGCTGCTCATCTCCTGCTTCAGTTTCCTCTGTTGCTTTTTGCGATGGATTCTATTTACGCGCCACATCACTCTTCGTGCCCACTGCTAGGACGCAGTTGCTTCAGAATGCACCATTGACACGTGCCATACACTACGTTAATATCATCTCACAGGATATTGACATATTTACATGTAGTCAGACGATGTTCACAATTGCAGCATACAATTGTGATTTTTTTTAATTAGTATTTTATTTATTTATTTATTTGTATGGATCTCCAACAGTTATACATATTAAATTACTTCTAATACATGCCTTACATCTACAAATTACTATGTACTACCAATTATAGGAGAACACATCTTTCTAAAACAGTGTTTATAATTTGCCTATTTTAATGGTAGTTGTAACAAAAATAACAAAAATAAGTTTAACGAACAAAAGATAGATAATAATTTTTGTAACAAAAATAAAAGTTAAGTTTAGCATAAAGTTAGTGACTAATTAATTTTCCAAACTATCACTACATTTTTTCATAAAAAGTGTGAGCCCGTCACAACCAATGTCTAGTGTTGCTATGTTTTTTACACATACATTGTATACACGTGATATACGTGTTATTGGAGAATTCTGTCCAAGTTTTGTTCTAGTGCTATCAGCCTTAAAGAAAGGACATGGGTTGCGAGGAGGTCTCCGAGGTACATTAATATTAAATCTACTCAACAGCTCACTCTCATCAATTTTACCATGGAAAAGTTTATGAAGAAATTTTAAATCAAGAAGAGACCTACGAACTGCCAGTGGTTTCATCCTAAAGTAATCGAGTTTATCTTTGTAGCACTCACTATGACCTGACGCCTTAAAACGAAATATTAGGTGTTTAATGAGTCTTTTTTGAACACGTTCGATTCTTTCCATGTGGTTTTTGTAAGCGGGAGACCATACTTGACAACAATATTCAAGTGTGCTACGGACCAAACTGTTGTACAGTTGAAGTATTGTTGTTACCTTTTTAAAATCTTTAGACTGTCTAAGAACAAAGCCGAGCAACCTGAAAGAAGCAGTCACTATAAACTTTATATGTTTATTGAATCTTAATTTGCTATCAAATATTACGCCCAAGTCTCTAATGGAATTAGTTTCCTTCAGCTTTTTACCCAAAATGTTGTAAGAACTCATTAATGGTTTTTTTTTCTTGTGAATTTTATAAAACTACATTTGTCTGGATTGAGCAGCATTCGATTTGATTTACACCATTTTACAAGTCTGTCAAGATTCGCTTGTAAGTCTATTACATCAGATTCTTGCTTTATAAGTTTAGCTATTTTTAAATCGTCTGCGAACAAATAAACCTGACAATTTTTAAATACATTTACTATATCATTAATAAACAAAACAAAAATAATGGCCCTAAATTTGATCCCTGCGGAACACCAGAAATATCATTGAAAGAATCCGAACACTCGCCATCAATTACTACTCTGGCATTTCGATTAGAGAGATAGGATTTGCACCAGCTTAAAAATGTATTAGAAATGCCAAAATATTCGAGTTTTTTAACAAGTATATTATGGTCTACCCTATCAAATGCCTTAGCGAAATCAGTATATATTACATCTACTTGAAGGTTTTTGTCAACTGAATCAATAAGATTGGAAACATAGTTTAGCAAATTAGTATTAGTAGACTTCTTAGGCATAAAACCATGCTGGTATGGAGATAGGTGGTTTTCAACATGATTGAATATAAGTGGATGGACAAGTGATTCAAAAATCTTTGATACGGTAGAGAGGATTGATATAGGCCGATAATTAGATACAAGTTCCTTTTTTCCATCTTTATAAATATGTACTATTCTTGCTTCCTTCCACTTATCGGGAAAAGTCCCTGTCTTAAGTGAAGCGTTATAAATTAGTTGTAAGGGGCAGGATATTGAATTTGCACA
The DNA here is from genome assembly GCA_963668995.1 of Parnassius mnemosyne. Lineage (NCBI taxonomy): Eukaryota > Metazoa > Arthropoda > Insecta > Lepidoptera > Papilionidae > Parnassius > Parnassius mnemosyne. Next base: position 10,135,134 of record CAVLGL010000115.1, read on the forward strand.
TTTAATTAAGAATATAGGGGGCACATTGTCAGGTCCGGCACTCTGTTTTATATCAAGTCTTTTTATTTTATTTATTATGCTTTTTTGGGATATGTATATATTGGACATTTCAGGAAGCTGTTGCTGCAAATCGTGCAAATATAGTGAGCTATTTGTTGGGGTGTTATAGACACTAGAAAAGTGCGCTGCAAATAAGTTACAGGATTCTTTTAGTTCATTTGATTGTTTGTCTCCTAAATACATTGATGGTGGGTATCTAGAAGAGTTTTTACGTTTGTTAGATATGTGTGTCCAAAAATATTTAGAATTTCTACCTATTTCGTGTTCTAGAGTAGATATGTATTTATCATAACATGTTTCTGTTAGTATTTCACAGTCGTGACGGAGGTATTGAAATTCTAGTAGGTCTAAGGGATTATTATAGATCTTGCATCTTCTATGAAACTTCTTTTTTTGCTTCAATAGATATATCAAATAGGAGTTGTACCATACCGGATGCCTATTGTCACATTTTTTACTTTTAAGCACATAAAGATTTATTATTTTATCAAGTAATAGGTAGAATTTATTAATCATGTCGTTAATATTATCATATTTTAAAAGTTCATCTGCCCATAAGATTTCATCCAGGGCTTTAGTTATCTGATCGTAATCGCCTTTAAAATAGTCATATTTTTGTAATTTCACATGATTCGGATAATAACTGGATGGTATTGTAATAGATACTTCCAATGGTGGATGGTAAGTGTCAACATTACGTATAGGATTGGAATATTCATTAATCTTTACTATTTCGGAGTTACATAAAATTAAGTCTAGAATTTTTTTATTACTATTTTTAATAGAATTGAATTGCTTGAAGTCATTCAATTCCAAGAAATCTAAGAGTAAATTATTTATGTTATTGTTGCTATTTAAAATCGGTAAAAGATACGTACCTGAGCTATGTAGTTCCCAGTTTACATTTGAAATATTAAAGTCACCTGCTATTAAAGTGTGTTTTGTGTTATACTCATCCATAATTTGATTTGTCTTTTTAATGAATGTTCTAAATAAGTTTTGATTTAGGGGTGGTGGTAGGTACACGGCACAGATTTTAAGAAATTCGCATTTCTTGCCAACAAAAATCTTAACCTTTACCCAAAGATCTTGTAGTGTTATGCTACTCACGTATCATTTTACATTATTTTAAATTCATTTTTCCATTCTGTTTCGATTTTCTGCATTCACCTCAAAACTGGATATTTTACATCACCTTTATTTCCATAGGATCCTGTAACGATTTTAAACCATAAGAACACAATAACAAATCATTTCTACTTCGTATTTTCACATTATCAGCACTTTTAAATTGGTGTCAATGGAGTCTACCTTTTTTCGATCTTTTAGCTAGTTTTCCGTAACTCTACAATCTTGGACTTTGTGTGGGCAGTTGCGCTACCTTTTTTCCTATATCAATAATATCTCATTTTCCACTTAAATCTTATAGTTTTCTTATTATAAACCAAAAACAAAAATTTGACATGTTTTGTCTTTCTTATTTATATCGTTTCCATGGAAATTATATTCAAATTTGCTACCGACCTGTTATTCCTATTTCGATAATTACACATAAATCCTCTTTTCTCTTGACCATTTACAAAAAATTTGCGTATAATTTAAATAATTTTTCCGTTCTCTCTAGAAAGGTATAAAAGCCGAACAATCGGTGAAGAAAGGAGTCTCTCTTCAGTTCGCGAATTAGAAGTATCTCCTAAAGGCCTTATCCCGGGGCCGCACTGCCCCGGGATCCTGCAAGCCTCCATTTACACGTGAAGTCTTCGGCGAAGCCTTCTTCAAACTCGGGCCGCGCCACTCCGGAATCCTACAAGCCTCCATCTACCTCGGAAGTCGCTTCGAGTCTACTACAAGCGCGGGGGGCCACACTACTCCGGGCACTACTACTACTTACTCCAGGCGCCGAGTGCACCTACCGCCGGCGCTACCTTTGGGCGCTGCAACTGCTAGCTCTAAGCGTTGCGCGCCCCTTCTCCAGGCGCTACGTGCGCCGGCTCCGGACGCTGCGTGTACTGGCTCCAGGCGCTGCGCGCCGTCGCTGCTAAGAAACCTACTTCTACAAGCGCAAACGGCGTGTGCTGGCTTCAGGCGCTGCGTGCCGTCGCTGCTAAGAAACCTACTTCTACAAACGCAACGTGTGTCGCTTCGACTTTTAGGCCCCACTTCAACGCTATATTCCCCTATTCTCTCACCTTTATTTTTTTTTATAATCTAATTGTATTCTCACTTCATCCATCATCATCCTCACATCATTTTTTTTATAAAATTGTAAATACCTTTTATAAATTTAAATATATTGTTTTTCTGGCTCTACTTTTGTTGTTTTGTTGTACTTAGGTTAGGTTCTATTTTTTTTTAATTGTCGCTTCACGACAATCTTCACATTCAGTATCGTAATTGCATATTCTATTAGATGTTAAATTGTTAGATACAGCTATAAGAACCCCGCCACCGAGTTTATTATTTGCACGATCCCTCCTGTACACTGTATATCTGTCGTCAAAGATTTCATAATTATAAACTGTGCAGTTCAACCACGTTTCTGTAAGAATTATAATGTCAAAAGTATTGTTTTGAATTTTTAATGAGACATCTCTAACGTTCGATTTTAGACCTCGGACATTCTGGTAATAACATGATATATTATCGTATGTTGTGGTAGGATAACCCAACACATTTGTATGAATTATTGTGATTAATCTACTTTAATAAATTAGTTTAGTTAGCTTAGACTGTTGAGAGATTCAATATTTTTAATACATTTATGTTCAGATGATTCGGTTTTCCTTACATATATGCGTCCCGATTTAATCCATACATATCTATAGCCCTTTTCTTTAGCTCTAACACGGGTTGCCGCATGAAGAGACTTCATAGCTGGAGACAAATGTTCCATAACATAGATAGGTTTTCGTTCTCCTGATATCCCTATATGACTTGAGTTAAGCTTTTTGTCATTCTCTTTCTGTTTCTTATTGAAGACCATTGTCGATGCGAGAAAACCATCTCGGACTCTTGGGCTAGCGAATTTTACGAGTACAGAGCGTGGTTTGGAACTATTTTTATCCATTTTTGATATTCTTGTGCACAAGTGAATATCTGTTTCACTTAATTTATACTCTGTTACATTTGCAATTTGCTTTATAACTGTGACTAGGTTTTCTGATTTGTGTTCTGGTATACAATGTATTTCTATATTGCTAGCCCTCGAATGGTGTTCCATTTGTGCAAGCCTGGCACTGAAATCCGTAAATGAACTTTTTAGCTTTTTATTTTCATGTTCTAACTTTTTCAGTAATTCATTTTTATTTTGTATATCAGCACGAATTTCTTCATATTTTTCTTCGAAGAAATTAAGTGAGGTCGTCAATCGCTCTACTCGCTCTATGAGTTCATTGTTTTTCGTCTCCATATTTTTTAACAAATTAGTTTCGAAATGCGAGAAAGCAATGCTAAGTTCATCTCTCACTATACCCCGTATTTCTTGCTTAGATAGGTTCTTCATGGTAGAAACATGTTTAACCTCTAATTGTGAGTCCCACAACGATGTATTCTGGCTGGAACTCCCGCTTATTTGGTTGCTTGGGACTTCTTGTCGACTTTTGTGTCGCATGGTAACATTAGAGTGGTCAGAGCCAGGAGGCGAGGGTGAGCTATTCGATGCCTGCGAGGCGCTGATGCGGACCGGAGTATTTGTATTGTCACGCTTTGGTATTTTGCAACGGCAAGCATGACACATCCAGGTGTTTTTATTATCTTTACTCATTAAATTGAATTTATTTTGAGTCAAGTTTGCGCACATGAGATCATAAGAATCATTACATTTATGACAAACCAAATACTCCTTACGAAGATTTGCAGAGCAGCCGGTACAAGTTTTTGTCATTTTTTGTTTATAATCATGTTAATATTATAATTTATTGTTCATTATTCATTATTTTATAGTCATTATTTATAAGTCAGTAGTTTTCTTATATTTAGGGTAGTTATAGCATCGCATTGGTTAAAAAATGTATTTATTGCTTTTCGAAGTATTCTCCGCAAAATTTGACACATTTTTCTATACGATGGAACCAATCATTGAAGCAACCATTCCATTCGGAAGTTGGGGTCTCCAAAATGACCGTTTTGTAGGCGTCCACAGCTTCTTCAGGTGATGAAAATCTCTGTCCACGCAATTTATTATTTATTTTAGGGAAAGTATAGAAATCATTAGGGCTTAGGTCGGGGCTGTACGGCGGATGGTCTAATTATTCTATGTTATATTGCTCTAAAAACTCTTTTGTTCTGTGTGCGGTGTGAGAACTCACATTGTCGTGATGGAGGATGATGCGGCGGTTGCAGTTCTCTTTACGCAGTTGAGAAACGACCTGTGGCAAACAAATGCTAGCATACCATTCTGCATTAACCGTTCTTTATCACTCAAGAGGAATAATCGTAACATGGCCGGTTTTGGAGACAAACGTGGCCACCATTTTTTTTGCAACACTCCGTGAATGAACAATTTTTGTTGGCTTTAACTCATTTTCGAACACCCAAACTCGTGACTGGTTTTTTGTTTCGGGTTCGTACGCGTATATCCAGGATTCGTCACCTGATACGATGTTGTATACAGCATTTGAGGATCCTGCGTGAAACTTTTCGAGAGTTCTGACGCACCAAGTAACACGAGCCGCTTTTTGCTCTTCACAGAGCGAATGCGGTATCCATCGGGAAAACAACTTTTTTACACCTAATTGTTCATGCAAGATTATTTGTATTTGACTCATGCCAATGTCTAAAGTTGCCTGAATTTCGCGGTATGTCACATATCGATCTTCCTCAATCAGCTTACGCACAGCTTCAACGTTTTCTTGGGTGACTGCAGTTTTTGGACGACCTTGACGGGGATCATCACTGAGCTTGACACGTTCACGTTGAAATTCAGCAAACCAGCGACAAATTGTGATTTTGGATGGGGCTTCATCATCAAATACAGAAATCATCCGGTCAACACACTGTTTTTGTGTTAAACCATTTCGAAAGTCATAATAAATCATCGCTCTTGAATTTTCTCGAGTCAATTCCATTTTGTCAACTACTAAACAGGTTTGACAAAACCTTGTGACAAGACCGAGAATCTTTTTTTAAATAAATAAATGGTATTCCATTTTTAAAACCAAGGACTATTCAATTAAAAAAAAATATGACAGAAACAGTAGAAATATTCCATTCCCAATACTTTTAGTGCAGTCTATGTATAACTGTAATGATGTTATAATTATGTAATACGAGTAAATAAATAAAGAAAATAAAATAAATTTACCTTTACCTTACACCGCCATTACACGAATATGATTTTCATTTTACATAAAACTAAATTTAAAGGACATAGTTTATGGACCTTATTATGTACAGCAATCTAAAATAAAATTTATTAATTAATTATGGAGAAAATATTTGATAATAATGGATATTTAATCGACCTATGTAACAATTAAAATGTAGCATTCCTAATTTTTTTATAGGATAGGGTGATAAACGAGCACACAGTCTTCCTGATGGTAAGTGGTTGCTGTAACCTATAGACATCTACATTTATCCTCAGTAAAGAATCAAAATGCAAATGCGTCGTAACCCGTGAGTACTAAGATGGAATGCCTCTTTTCCAGTAAAATGGGTCTCCGGTTCTCTACACCTGTCATACGAAACACAGCAGTGTCAAGCTGCCATTTTACGCTGGTATTCTGTGAGAGCGTGGTCCTTCCCCGGTCGAGCCGACCCATTCGTGCTACAACTATACTACTAATATAGCTGCAGCATGGCTCTACCACGTAAATTCTTTTTAATATTTAAAATATTGTTTACATTAAATAATGTAAATAATAAGTGAACACATATATTAAATATCATAAATATTTATTAATTTCATAACAGCCTATAAAAGTCAATAGATATAGACATCTGCAACCAAATCCAAATCAGAAAGGCTTCAAATGTATTGCCAGCTCTGAGCATATCTATGATGGAGTGTCTTACAGCATATCACTCATTATGCTGGCTCTTTACAACCTTCATACGTGTGAGTTACAGTACTCCTTTGTTACATTTATATGCCATTCAAATTTAGAACAATTCAAGCAATAATTCTAATCTCGGAAAGCTATAATTTACGATATTGTTGCAATATTAGATTCAACTGTGATTACACAAGATGAGAGGGACTCGATAATTACGGTAACATCTGCATGTACACATTTGTTATAACGCTCATAACGAATATGTCAATACACTCACTTGGTACGTGGACTCGGTACGTACACTCGGTAAGCGGAGTTGTATTTACTAGAACTATAGGAAATGATTACGGTTTTTCTCAACATAGTTGTTAAATTATTATTATTATATTACAATCTTCATAAGTTCTTGATAGATTAATCACTATGGACTAAGCCATTTGAATTTAAAATTGCCTTAATACATTTACTTTGTTAGCACCTCAGTTATTCAATTTCTGTACATTATAATTATATAAATACTCTTTAGGTATTTGGTTCAAGGGTGACCTGCACCCCTTCCCAGTCCCTTGGCTTTTTTATTTACTGTGGGTATTTTTATGATATCCACGGACTAAGGTCGGGCTGATTGATTTTCTAACGCTAGAAATTGTTTTGTTTGTTTAAGAAGAGTATTGTTTGAACAAAAAATATTTAATTAACAAAAACAGACTATTTTTTTTATAGGATAAGGTTGACAAACGAGCACACAGTCCACCTGATGGTAAGTGGTTGCTGCGACCCATAGACATCTACATCTATCCTCTATTACAAATCAAAATGTAGATGCGTTGTCACCCGTGAGGACTAAGATGGAATGCCTCATTTCCAGTAAAAAGGGCCTCCGGCCACCTGCACTCACGCGAAACGCAAAGGTAAACCTCTACTTCACGCTGGTTTTCTGTGAGGTCGTGGTACCACCCCGGTTCGAGCCGGCCCATCCGTGCGACAACAAAAGCTGCCGCGTGGCTCTACCACTGTTATAAATTAAAGTTATATTTAAAAAAATATTATAACTATTGCGTAGTCAAACAAATTTTATTCTACAAACAAACGCACAAATAAGTTTTGTTTGACCTAACAAAAGTTAATCACTTAACTCATTTAGTACTGAAAACATCAAATATTACCTGTATGACATAATTCGATACCGTAATCTTATATCACTATCACACCTAGGGTTAACTGGGACAAGGTACTAAAAGGGATTAAGTACGCCCTCAGTAATCCTTTTAATCACAGCGGCAACAGTAAGCGATATCATATCACTGACGCGATGATAGGTGGTAGTGTTATTTTACTTTCTTTGTCAACTGGTTTATAATAGCATAAAGTTTATACAGGTTATATTCAGAATACGAGCGTAAAATAGCAGCTTGATGTTGCTGTGTTACTTGTGGAGAGTGTAGAGAACCAGAGATCCTTTTTACTGGTAACGCGGCATTCTTAGTCCTCACGGGTGCCAACGCATGTGCATTTTGATTCGTAGTCGAGGATAGATGTAGATGTCTATGGGTCATAGCGACTATTTATCATCAGGTGGACTGTGTGCTCGTTTGTCACCTTATCCTATAAATAAAGAACTTCGTTCCAATCGATATATAAAATCAAATTATCTAAAAATTATACATTTATCATATTGTATAATTTAAAAAAAAACAATGACTGAAAAAAAATACATCTTACAATGTTACGAGTCATGTCCAGTACGAAAATACAAAATTTTAATGAAATCCAAATAATATTATTTTTAATACTCCTTTATGACTAACTTCCTACTGTCGACTTTATTTTTAATGCGCGTGCCAATTCAGTAGCATTATTTTCTTTTAAAGCCTTAAGAAATACAACTTTATGTATAAGACATAACAGAAATCTCAAAAATAAAAGATATGTTCATACTAAATGTTAGTATTTTACACTATTGCACACTATTTTATTTTGCATTCAAATCCCCAAGTAGCATCATTTCTATTCTTTTGCTCTAAATATTTAAGAGAGAAATAAACGGACATTTAATTAAAACAGTTTCATACGATTAGAATTACATCAAAGCAATAAAAAATTCCATTAGCCGCTTCAGCCTCATTTGCTTCACAGTATTCTACTGGACGTTACTTTTAACTGTGTATGTTTTTTATAAAAAAAAAACTTAAAATGTCTATGGCAGCTTATGTTTAGCAATGGACATTTGATAGGATTTGTAATGAATGATTGAATAAAAATGAAATTGGATGTACTTATCGGTTTTTTATTTTCTATTATTTCATAATTTTGTGCTTTTTAACAAGTTCATTATTTGATATCACATACTCACTAGTTGCGGTGTAAGAATATCCGCTATCCCATATCATCCCGTGAGTGTCGTAAGAGGCGGCAGAGGGTTTACATAATTATTTCTATTTATTTTTATTAATTCCCGACGTTTCGGGTGCTATCCAGCACCCATGGTCACGGGGGACTGAGGTGATTTACGTCCCGATGTCAAAGTTAACCCGGAGTACCTTCAGCTTTTTAATTATTAATTTTGGTCCGATCTACGCAGAATGAACTTACTGTGTTTTGAAGTCTTGCAGTGGTATGCTTGGGTTTAGTTTTAATTTTATGAATTACAGGATCCCAAGCAGGTAATAGTACCCAGCCTTCCTCTCTATTGAAATTAGGATGTTTTTTAATTTCAATAGCCTCACGTATCATCCTTGGCAGGAATCGATGTTCTTTCGCGAGAATTTGCGGTTTATCAAATCTAATGTAATGGCGGGGGCCGTCTGGGATATGATCACAAACTGCAGACTTCCAGGAACGTTGGTGCTTCACGTCAGCTATGTGTTCTTTTACGCGGGTTTTTATTGATAGTTTTGTTATAACAACATATTTTATTCAAAGAGGACAGAGGGAACAAATCAGGAAATGGGTAGCAGCGTCTTCCTAATAACGACAAAAAATAAAATATAAACTGTTGCCAACCTGCTTGTCAAGCGTGGCAAATATGGCAAATATCCCCCCTGCGAGGCAATCTATGGAGGCCTATGTTTAGCAGTGGATTTTATAACTGTACTCACTATAGTATATGATTTAAAATTTAAAATTTTGTACAACCGACCTCAATATAAATTATTAAGAATAACTCAAAAACTTTTAGACAGACATTGATTGAATTTGTATGGGACTACATGTGAAACTCCAGCTTTCAAATAAAAAAAGAATCAAGTTATGAGGTAACACACATAAAAAATATATAGTCGAATTGAGTACCGTCTCCTTTTTGAAGTCGGTAGAAAATACTGTTATTTTATCATCGCGTCTTCATGAGAGAGAATGTACGATCATGGCGCATAAGATTAATTGCTTAAAAACGACAAATGTATAATATTTATCGAAATCAATAAAAATAACCGCCGTTTGTGGGACCTAAAACGGTAAACGGTTCGGTTGCAGTGATTAAACGTATCGGCTGCGTCACTGCGGGCCGTGGGTTCGAATCTCCATAGAACTATTTGTATGGCTAGTAATTCAGGTGCATGTATGTAAAACTCCTCCATGATAGGAGAACTGTACTAAGTATAGAGCCAAAGTTTTGGTGATTGCCCCATATGCAGATATTTGCCATAATTGCCACGCTTGGCAAATAGGTTGGCAATCGTAATTTTTTATTATCAAGTTGTTATCAAAAGACAGCTGTTACCTATCACTTGAATAAACAATTCAAGTGATAGGTAAGTAGTCGTTGACGACATCCACGATATGATATGGGATAGTTGATATGCTAACGCCGTCAATATATGGCTTGTGATAGAGTAGTCTGTCAATAATTAATATATATATACTAAGTAGCAAATAACTTACTTATATACTTGGGAAATTGGCAATTTTCTATATATTTTCTCGTTTAAAGTCAATTAACAGTTGGGAGCCTCTATTTATTTGCTCTCCTGTATAGAAAGTTTGGCACGTGGTAGAGGCATGCTGCAGCTATATTAGTAGTGTAGTTGTAGCACGAATGGGTCGGCTCGACCGGGGAAGGACCACGCTCTCACAGTATACCAGCGTAAAATTGCAGCCTAACGCTGCTGTGTTTCGTGTGGTGAGTGTAGAGAACCGAAGACCTTTTTTACTGGAAAAGAGGCATTCCATCTTAGTCCTCACGGGTGACAACGCATCTGCATTTTGATTCTTTATTGAGGATAGATATAGATGTCTATGGGTCACAGCAAACACTTACCATCAGGTGGACTGTGTGCTCGTTTGTCACCCTTATCCTATAAAAAAGTCTAAGATCCAACATTTTCTAAAATAGCCAAAGATCAATAGGGTAAGTTTGGGAACTTTTTGAACATGTTATCATGCGAAGTAAGATGTTGACGTAGTGATTTTAGTCCACCAAACGCTTCAGAGTGACTTAAGCAGTATAGTGTCACGTCCTCTTGCTTTATAAGCAGTTAAATGCAAGAGTATAAGCAAACGAAGGCAAGCGAATGGTATTCACTGCATGATGCTACAACTATACTACTAATATAGCTGCAGCATGGCTCTACCACGTAAAAAGATGATAAAAATAATTATATGATATTATTTAATTTTGTAAAAGTAATAAATGTTAAAGCAAATTACATCTCAGTGCCGGGACTGACTCCTCTCATAGGAATTTTAGTACACCTTCGAGCCCACCGCGCTGGCGCTATGCATATTTGCAGACTTTATATGTCTTTGAAATATTTTTGTTAATGATCAGGTGTTCTTGCAATGTTCAACTTCACCGATGAGCACCTGGTGATAGCGGAGATCGAGCTCGGGTGCGACCACTTATCCCTTGAGCGATACTTTTTTTTAAATGCAAATGTTGCAATTTTATATTTTTTACTAACGAAGGTTTTTTTATACAACAGTCCACCTGATGGTCATCAATTAAGAGTCAATAACTTAAATTGAAAATTTTAAAAACTCCCGCAAAGAACCCTACCGTAGCAAACAAAACAGCTGACCTTGAAACGGCTGAACCGATTTTGATACCGCTCAAAAACCTCCTTTTAAATTAAAAAAAAATAACGCACCCAAATCGGTTCGCCCGTTTAAGAGATGCGGCGGACACAGACAGAGACACAGACAAACACACGCACTGCGGTCAAACATATAACACCTCTCTTTTTACGTCGATGGTTAAAAAGCAGATGCATTGTCAACCGTAAGGACTAAGATGAAACGCCAAGTATTAAGTAAAAAGGGTCTCCGTTCAGAACACAGCATCATAAATGTCCTATTTTATGCTGACATCCAAGTACAGTAGACGATTTTGAAGGGACCCAGCTAAAATCGCGACTTAAACGGAAAAACGTATTATGCGGGATAGGAAAATAAAACATATCATTTACAAATTTTGTGTAGGTATTGAATTATAGGTATATTTATAGATTTATTAGAAAGGTATATTATTATAAATATGTATGTGTATTTAAATACGTTACATCGTAGTTATTATTTACTAGCTGTTCCCTGCGACTTCGCCCGCGTGGAGCTATTTTTCGCGGAACTCTAAAATAAAAGCAGCCCAAGTTACTCCTTATAACATCAGCTATCTGCCAGTGTGTATAAATATTATCAAATATTGATATTAATATTTATACGATACTAACGTCACTCAATTGTTTTGCCTTCCCGGAACCCCTGCACTAATACTCACTTTATGGTATGGTATTAAAGTTCAAATTGACTTTTAAGTATTATTACGAATCTTTTGTATGGGAATATACAAAAGTGTTGTTTTTAGTCTTTTTCAGGCAATTTTTTAAACTTTTACTCTCCGTAACAACCATCTTCGTACTTTAAGGAATATTATAAAAAAAGAATTAGCGAAATTAGTTCAGCTGCTCTCGAGATTTGCGCTTAGCAACACATTCAGCGATTCATTTTTATATTATAGATAGATAAAGACATTACTTAAAGTAATCACTTATTTTTGTTTAACAAAGTGGTTTTGATGCATTGGTAATGACAAGCCTTTCAATATAACTTAACTTTTGCAGTGTGTCTTCACTTTCCCCGAAATAAGATACATAGCGCCTTAAATCGCTTACTGCTGATAATGGCTCTGCGTTTGACAAAATCGGAATTGACTCTCCTTCTTCTTATCTAGGGCCTCTATTTTGGCGTTATTCACATCTTCAATAAGATCTTCGATTAAACGGAATTCGTAGGGTGTAATATTGTCATCAATGGAACAATATCCAGGAAAACCCTGCAGTATCGCGAGTTCTACTTCCAAGATTCGGACTCCAGAATTCTTGAAACAATTTTGTATGGTTTCAGGTTTAATTGCATGCCGTGCCGTTACAATGTTTAGAATCGCATCATGCACAGTCAAAGGTCGTTTCCTGTCAAGATCTTCCATTTCTTCAAGATAGCGATGCATCAATCGTGGTCTGTAGCCTTGTTTAAGGACTTTTATAATGCCCTGATCTGAGGCAAGAAAACAAGCTTGATCTTCGCTAGCTCAACACCTTTAGGGTGAACTTAGTTAACTAAAGTGAGCGGGCTGCGCGTACACGCGGGGGAGGGATTAGCAAGACGATAAGTGAGCACGCTCGGCAACTCTCGACTTGGCTCGGGTGTTGCACAGATGGCGTATAACACGGGATGACGAATCGTATTATGGGTGTTAAAAATATGCAAACATTTCATTTTATAGGATAGGGTGACAAACGAGCACACAGTCCACCTGATGGTAAGTGGTTGCTGTGGCCCATAGACATCGGCATTTATCTTCGTATGCGAATAAAAATTCAGATGCGTTGTCACTCGTGACGACTAAGATGGAATGCTTGTTTTTCAGTAAAAAGTGTCACGATTCACCATACGAAACACAGCAGTGTTAAGCTGCTATTTTACGCTGGTATCCTGTGAGAGCGAGGTCCTTCCCCGGTCTAGCCGACCCATTCGTGCTACAACTATCCTACTAATATAGCTGCAGTATGACTCTACCACGTATAAAATGCCAGATGCCTCAAATTGCAGGGTCTGATATGAAATGGCGTATTATGCGAGAAACCAAACATGATCGTATTAAGCTAATTTTATTGTATGTTTTTTTTATATAGGATAATGGTGACAAACGAGCACACAGTCCACCTGATTGTAAGTGGATGCTGTGGGCCATAGATATCTATGATGCGTTGTCATCCCTGAGTTCTGAGATGAAATGCCTCATTTCCAGTAAAAAGGGTCTCCGGTTCTCTACACTCACCATACGAAATACAGCAGCATTAAGCTGCTATTTGACGCTGGTATTCTGTGAGAGCGTGGTCCTTCCCCGGTCGAGCCGACCCATTCGTGCTACAACTATACTACTAATATAACTGCAGCATGGCTCTACCACGTAAAAAGTAGTAAGTAAAAAGACTCTCATACATGAATCAATTTCTCCGGACGATTCTCTAGATAGGCGCCTCTACCTTCGTACTTACATAAGGCATTACGCTGTCAACACACATTGCGCTGTCAGAATTAAAGAAGCTGTTTATTAGCGTCTTTTAGCAGTTAAGTGGCTGTAAGTTTCGTAGAGATATAGTGTGACTTTGCCATTTTTATGTCTAGCTAATATAATATTACATTATCATCAAGTCCTGAGCTATATTGAAAGTTTTACGTCTACCTCGCCGAAAATTTATTAAAAATCGATTGCAAAATTTGTACCAAACAGTCAGATAAGAAATTGAGTTTAAAAATGTGTTAATACAATATAATTAATTATGTTATTCATCATGGAGAGATTTGTGTATACAGTTAAATGGAGACATTTATTTATTTTACTTTGTGGCATTCCTTGGGGAAGGCCTATGTACAGCAGGGGATTAGTGAAGGGCTGTAATGATGATGAGGATGATTTATACGGTTGCCAAACAAAGAGTAAGAGTTTTGAACAGTACGTACCAACACACAATAACAATATCTTCTTGCAAACTATACTTATTTCATATCGCACAATTTCTCACCCAATATTTTTTTTTCTCTTTTTTTAAAAACCTTGCCTCCACACCAGGATTTCTGAGGTATCGTGGAGGCAGTTTACATACATACATTTCACAAGGACAAATATCCAGTTCTGAAACAAACATACAAATACTTGTTCCCAGCGGTATACGAAACCGCGACCCTCAATACTGCAAGTCATTGCTAAGCCAGGGTTTCACGAAGCCATCAGATTGCTTGTATTTAATCCAAAACGTGGTCTATTTTTTGTCTGTCCAAAATCAATCCACAATCCACGGAACAACATGAAGTGGACTCTCTCCATATCCACGTGGCGCTTAGAGATTTTTTTTTAAATAAATATTAAGAAAGGAAAAAGGCCATTGAGCCAATTGAACGTTAAACATCCCTGCTGTCATAAAATAGTATTTATTTACCGAAAGTGTAATTTTCGAAGAACCGTTTGGTTTCAAAGAGCATGTACTTAGTACTCGGTCTGATTAGATTTGAGTGTGAACCTACGAATCAAAGTAAAATAAACACTCTTGCCGAAGTGCCGACTCAGTTGTAATCGCTCTTAATTTTGCCAGTTTAAATGCTTGACTCTTATTCGATCCAAGACTTTTTCCAACCTGTAGCTACTTTCCAGTTAATTTATATATTTAATCGCTACCGCTCGCGCTTTATAAAAAATATTTTTAAAAACCTAAGTACCGAGTGATTGCAACATCCATGATTAGAGGTGGACCGAGGTGTTCCACGTCCTGTATTCACTATTAACCCCACCTTCAGCTTAATACAATACAATACTCTTTATTGCTATTACACTCTTTACCAAGGAAAGTTAAAGATATCAAAAAGAAAAAAAGAAAAAATTATTGAGGGATATACAAAGGACGGTCTTATTGCTACATAGCAATCTCTTCCAAACAACCCAGAAGAAGAAATAAATAAAAATAAGAAAAAGAAGCAGGACAATGGGTAGGGTGCACTAAAATAAAAAAATAAAAAAATTATAAATTTATGGTCCGATCTCGGTCGTGATATGCTGAGATTTGGATTAAGTGTGTAAGTTAAGTGTTCACGCTCCTCTCATTGACTACCTCTGATTTTATGGATCCTTGCAAAAGAACACCTTTTTTTTAAATATATCACATTTTGGAATATTAAAGATCTATAGATTAGGCTCGTATCTTTAAACTATAAATTCCATCCAATTAATACATTAAATTTTAAATATACATTAAATAATAAATAAATTAAATAGCGACGCATTCGCGACAACGAAACCCACCAGTTAGTCAATTATCTCGGTAACGAACTCTAGACAAACGCGTAAATAGATATTTATTTATTCTTTATTGCATTCCTTAATCTAAAAGAATACAAAGGGCGGACTTAATGCCTTGTGGCATTCTCTACCAGTCAACCCATGGAGTGGTGAGAATTTGAAGTAGGTGTAGCAATATAGAAAAAAAACAAAATAGAAATGATAGTTAATTACGTTTTATATACCTTTTACTAATATATACAATAAATAAACTATAAAAATATATCCTATTTATACATGTATACAAATATATACGTACATACATAAGCATACATATATTCATACCAACATACATATACAAATAGTACATATAAATAACTATAAATTTATACGTCTAAAAATATAAATGACATGGATGATTCATGTAAGAAGGGTTGTCTTTAACAGATGATGACGCACCAACTTTTAAAAGAAATTTTATTTGGAGCTTTTCTTATATCATCAGGCAAGGAGTTCCAAAGGCGTGTAGCCTGAACTGTAAAGGAGTTACCATATAACTCGGTGAAGTGAACTGGAATACATATTTTGTTGTTAGAAGAAGAACGTAGAACCCTATCATGAGATCAGTAGAGATAGTGAAATTTACTCTTAAGATAAGAAGGCGAAAATGGGTCATTTAATATGGAAAAAAGAACAAGTAATATTCTGGAAATACGCCTCTGCCGGATTGTAAGCCAATTAAGCTTAGATCTATATTGCGAAATATGGTCATACAGTTGTTAAGAAGGCGTTCCTACTTGTTCAGAAGATCCTGGGACATGTCTGGGTAACACACATCTGCATAATCAATTATGGGTAATATGAGCGATATATATGTATATAAATTATGTCCTGAGCCATCTGCATCCATCGACTAGCCGCATATCTTAACAGGTCGTCATTTTGGGTGTCCGCATACGGAAAAACTTTTAAAACTCTTTTTTTTTAATAAATAATATTACCTGTATTGTTGTACATGTTGTGTCTGTTGTCTGAATGCAATTAGTAAGAAAACTTTGTCTACTGTTATCCTATCAAAAGTGTACTGCTGAACCTCCCCTAGAAGTTTCCTCATATCTTTTTAATTAATTTACTCTATATTTTGCCATACCTTGGCAGGCTGCCGTTTTTTATTCTAGGTCTTATTAGGAAGACGCTGCTGCCCATATCGTCATTTGTTTCCTCTGTTGCCTCTTACAACACCCACGGGACGATATGGGAACTTTATCTCCCATGAACAGCTGTGTCTCGCCAGCAACGCAAAGTTTTTTCATTTAGAAAAACACAAAACTAGGGGCTTTTTAGGTGCTAATTAGTTGCCAAGTTTAAAAATTAGGTGCTCTAAAATGTTCACCCCAACGAACTGTTAAAATTTGCTTTGCTGGCAAAACGTATCGCTAGAAACACAGTGACGATAATAGGTATACGACACGATAAATATTAATACCAAGTAATTAAGAACTAGTTAAGTGCTGGAAGATTATTGAGGTCGGATTTAGATGACGGTAATATTCTGGGAATGGTCCAGGACCACCATTACCTTACTATAAGGTATGAACGGCATTATTTGTTCTTTATCAGTTATATATTAAAGATAAGTAGAAGAAGGACGAATTTGTACTAAAACCAAATGTGAATATTCCGACTCCACGTAGTCGTGTCTGCCCTACCCCTAGAGTGTTTTTGTAAAGCCTTAGGCGCGGAGGGAGAGCAGCCCCTGTCCGCTGTGGCAAATCGGAGGCATCTGTGCGAGCCGTAGAGGCTGAGGCTGAGTCGCCGTACGCGACCAATAAGCTGAAGCTGCGGAGGTGAGCATGGTTGCCAGTGATTTGCTACGCAAGGGTGAAGGGGCTGCACTTCCCGCAGCGCCGAAGCCGTTGCAGAAGTAACTATGTCAATATTTCTGTGTAAAAACGTGAGGTTATGATTTTACAAAAAAAATATTACTCATAAACTGTACATTCCCGCAAGGGGGGAAGGGTAGGGGGGCTATCCCAGAACCCTAGCCCTCCTTCCACCCCCCTCCCAACCCACTTTCACCCCTGTACGCATGTACCGGATGTCTATAGTTTTACCATTTTCAGAAGACGACCTGATTTTTGCATCTGCTTTGTTCTGAATAACGACTTTATTTTTATAAGGGTCGCCTTGTCATCGTCTATACTTACAGCACGTAATTAGCACTTGATTCCTTGCTATTAATATTTATCGTATATCCATTAACGTCTTGCGATACATTTTGCTAGCAACGCAAATTTCAATAGTTCGTTGCGGTGAAAATTTTAGAGCACCTGATTTTTAAACTTGGCACCTAATTAGTAACTAAAAAGCCCCTAATTTTTGGTTTTCTAAATGCCTGACTTTGCGTTGCTGGCGATACACTACACTCATGAACCTCTATTTAATGTGTTTTTGTAATGTCTTTGGCGATCCTTTAAATAAATAACTAGTGTTAATACCACATTTGTACTTGTACCATATGACCAGTTTACAAGATCTAACATAAACATTTGTGTTTAAAAGTTCTTTCCTATGCGAGTAGTACGTACTTTAGATTTGTCTGTGCTTCTCTTGCTTCATTTCAAACTAGCGGAGTGAGTGAACTCTCGTCATACCACAAAGTACGTGTTTGTTTGACTGGAGTGCGCCGAGCTTTAGTTTCTTTTAATGTTTTGTGTCTGATTTATTCTGAAAGACGCGCTTTTTCCATTGTCCTCTTGTCAAACTTAGAGATATACACTTTTTATTATGATAATCTAAACGGGTGCAAAACAAAAATAAAAGTTAAATTTGACAGTAAGCGAGCCTGAGTCGAGAACGTTCGGCGGGATTTGTGGCTTAGCGCAGCGTTCAGCGTTCTTTTGAGCCGCTACTCAGGACACTGTAATATGATGATAGCACTGGTGATGCTCTATACACCGGCCGTGCCAATATTTCTCGGGAAAACGTCGCCGAGTACCGGTCGCCGAGTACCGGAACAAACTTGTGTCTGAAGTCGAGTCTTCGCTGAACAAAGTCTCGGATTGGGGGAAACTAAATCTAGTCCAGTTTAATCCTCAGGAGACACAAGTTTGCGCGTTTACCGCTAAAAAGAACCCCTTTGTCGTATCTCCTCAGTTTCAAGGCACTCCCCTTCTTGCCCCAGCCAGTATCGGTATCCTTGGAGTCGACATATCGAGTGACGTGCAGTTTCGTGGTCACTTGGAAGAGAAGGCCAAATTGGCCTCTAAAAAGCTTGGCGTGCTCAGCAGAGCGGGACAGTATTTCATGCCGGCACACCGCCTGCAACTTTACAAGGCGCAGGTTCGGCCTCACATGGAATACTGTTCCCATCTCTGGGCAGGGGCTCCCCAGTGCCAGCTCCTTCCACTTGACCGCATCCAGCGCAGAGCGGCTCGAACCGTCGACGACCGAGGCCTTTCCGATCGGCTCGATTCATTGGCACTGCGAAGAGATGTTGCATCCCTTTGCATTTTCTTTCGCATCTACCATAGGGAGTGCTCTGAACGCACATCGCGGCAGAACTCCCGATACCATCCACACCATCTGGATGATTGGCGGTCCACCACTGTGCGATTTAGAAGATGTTTTCTTCCTCGCACGACTTCCTTGTGGAATCAATTACCATCAGCGATTTTTCCGGACCGATACGACTTAGGGACCTTCAAGAAAAGAGCCTACTCCTTTTTAAAAGGCTGGCAACGCATCTGCAATTTCCCTGGTTACCCTGGTGTTGCAGTTGTTCATGGGCAGCGGTAGTCACTTACCATCAGGTGAGCCGCTTGCTCGTTTGCCCCCTCTCCTATAAAAAAAGAAGTCATAAAATTGGTAGTATATTACTGACAATTTTATAACGCCTTTGAAATAAAAAATAATGCTTTTTATAACATTTATTAATTACTACGTGATACCCCCGACTGCGTCTGCGTTGCTTACACACGTCACTGAACACGTAGTGATTATAAAAATAGTTGTTTGTTAAAACTTTAATAACTTTATATTAAATGAAGATATCGCAATAATTTGTTTTTAGATAAGGGCCAAGTGTCTAAGAAATAAAACTTAGAAAACCTAAGTGAAATCTGTCCAGTAGTTTTTCCGTGATGCGCGCACAACTGCAAACCTGTATCTATCATTTTATTTAATATGGATTGTTTCTTGTTAGGTTATGATTTATCATATTTAATATTATGTTAATTATGTAGATTATCTAATATTAATAACACAGTATTTTGTTTGATTGAATTAGTAGTATGTAAGTACCTTAAGTACATTCATAAAATAATCTTTGAATTATCATTACAAACATATATTTCTCCTTTAACTAACTAACTGTTTCTGTTTCTGTTTCAAAATCACAGAACAAAAAATTTACATTTTAATAATAATCACCCAAAGATTATTTTTTATTTTAACTGGGTAGAACATTTAATCTGAGAATAAAAAATAAACATTTACAATCAACTACAAAATATTTTTCCTATAATTGTGTATGACAGTAGAGTAGAGTTTTAATTACACAACACATCACAGAACAAAGAATAAACGTTATAAGTTCAATGACGAATGCTCCACGATGTTTGTCGATATCTGCCGCGTGAAGTTTATTCATACTTCTTGCTTCTATGGTATGCTCTTAATATATTAATATAATAAAGCGGAAGAGTTCTTTTTGTTTGTTTAAACACGCTAATCTCTGGAACTAACACTCAGATTTGAAAAATTATTTTTGTGTATATTGTGCCAAGACTTGATCGATTCAGAAGATTGTGAAAAGA